>JAPJBO010000285.1:0-247933 GCA_030068145.1 Diplonema papillatum
GTCACTTTTTCGGGTCATTTTGGGTCACTTTTTTGCACTTTTTCGGACTTTGGTGGTTACTATTAGTTTGTGGGTACAGTTGTCCGTCTGTCTGTCTGTCCGTCTGTCCGAACCCGCGACTTTCTCAGGTCACTTTTTGACAAAAAAAAAATTGGCCCAAAAGGGCCAAAAACTGGTTCACGGGTCGTTTTTTGTCACTTTTTCGGGTCATTTTGGGTCACTTTTTCGCACTTTTTCGGACTTTGGTGGTTACTATTAGTTTGTGGGTACAGTTGTCCGTCTGTCTGTCTGTCCGTCTGTCCGAACCCGCGACTTTCTCAGGTCACTTTTTGACAAAAAAAAAATTGGCCCAAAAGGGCCAAAAACTGGTTCACGGGTCGTTTTTTGTCACTTTTTCGGGTCATTTTGGGTCACTTTTTCGCACTTTTTCGGACTTTGGTGGTTACTATTAGTTTGTGGGTACAGTTGTCCGTCTGTCTGTCTGTCCGTCTGTCCGAACCCG
Source organism: Diplonema papillatum (assembly GCA_030068145.1). Classification (NCBI taxonomy): domain Eukaryota; phylum Euglenozoa; class Diplonemea; order Diplonemida; family Diplonemidae; genus Diplonema; species Diplonema papillatum. The sequence continues at coordinate 503 of JAPJBO010000285.1, forward strand.
CGACTTTCTCAGGTCACTTTTTGACAAAAAAAAAATTGGCCCAAAAGGGCCAAAAACTGGTTCACGGGTCGTTTTTTGTCACTTTTTCGGGTCATTTTGGGTCACTTTTTCGCACTTTTTCGGACTTTGGTGGTTACTATTAGTTTGTGGGTACAGTTGTCCGTCTGTCTGTCTGTCCGTCTGTCCGAACCCGCGACTTTCTCAGGTCACTTTTTGACAAAAAAAAAATTGGCCCAAAAGGGCCAAAAACTGGTTCACGGGTCGTTTTTTGTCACTTTTTCGGGTCATTTTGGGTCACTTTTTCGCACTTTTTCGGACTTTGGTGGTTACTATTAGTTTGTGGGTACAGTTGTCCGTCTGTCTGTCTGTCCGTCTGTCCGAACCCGCGACTTTCTCAGGTCACTTTTTGACAAAAAAAAAATTGGCCCAAAAGGGCCAAAAACTGGTTCACGGGTCGTTTTTTGTCACTTTTTCGGGTCATTTTGGGTCACTTTTTCGCACTTTTTCGGACTTTGGTGGTTGGGGGGTTTGTGGCTTTAGAAAAGCCACGACTGCATTTCATTCTGGGTCACTTTGGGTCAGCTTTTCGGGCTACATTCCATCTTTGGTGGTTTGGTGGTTACTATTAGTTTGTGGGTACGGTTGTCTGTCTGTCTGTCTGTCCGTCCGAACCCGCGACTTTCTCAGGTCACTTTTTGACAAAAAAAAAATTGGCCCAAAAGGGCCAAAAACTGGTTCACGGGTCGCTTTTTGTCACTTTTTCAGGTCATTTTGGGTCACTTTTTCGCACTTTTTCGGACTTTGGTGGTTACTATTAGTTTGTGGGTACGGTTGTCTGTCTGTCTGTCTGTCCGTCCGAACCCGCGACTTTCTCAGGTCACTTTTTGACAAAAAAAAAATTGGCCCAAAAGGGCCAAAAACTGGTTCACGGGTCGCTTTCTGTCACTTTTTCAGGTCATTTTGGGACACTTTTTCGCACTTTTTCGGACTTTGGTGGTTGGGGGGTTTGTGGCTTTAGAAAAGCCACGACTGCATTTCACGACTGCATTTCATTCTGGGTCACTTTGGGTCACCTTTTCGGGCTACATTCCAACTTTGGTGGTTTGGTGGTTTGGTGGTTTGGTGGTTGGGGGGTTTGTGGCTTTAGAAAAGCCACGACTGCATTTCATTCTGGGTCACTGTGGGTCAGCTTTTCGGGCTACATTCCAACTTGGGTGGTTGAGGGGTTTGTGGCTTTAGAAAAGCCACGACTGCATTTCATTCCGGGTCACTTTGAGTCACATTCCGACTTTGGTAGTTGGGGGTGTATGACTTCAGAAATTCGACTAGTCGGACGTTGGTGGTTAGATTGATGTGGAGTCAGTTTGCGCCAATTTTCCCGGCGACTCTTTCTTGTGAATTGCATCAGCTTTGTTGAGTTTTCTTAAAATGGCAAACCCTTGTGCTGGCATATGTGGTTTCCTGTTTTTTTGGCAGGGGAAAGGGCCAACCACGCCAGCACTGATGGGAAGACTATTTCCTTTTTCTTTTGCATAGGGGAAAAAGCATTGTATCAAAGAAGCTAGCTAATGGTGCTAGAACGAGTGCATGGACAATGTCAAATAGTGGCGCCAGAGATACAGAACGACCACAAATGACTAAAGAACAGTGCCAGAACACAGCGCACTGCCAGCCCAAACGGCCAGAGAACGGTATTGCCAAAGAACAGTGCTACGATGACCTCAAACTGCCACACAACGACCGTAGAACGACTGCAGCGGCAGTGGTAAAAAGACTCCAAATGTCCAAAGGATGTCGCCTTAATTGCAGGACGGCCGAAAGGCGGGGCCAGGAATGACACAGTGAATGCTGAACAAGCGGTGCTAGAACGGCGCTAGAGTGACCACAAACAGCTGGAGGACACCGCCTGAGAGACAACGAATGGCCCCAGAGCAGCGATAGAAACGACCCCAAATGCCCACAAAACGGCCGAAGAGCGGCGCTAGAACGAGAACACAATGACCACAACTGGTGCCAGTGAGACACGAATGGGCACAGAACTGCGGTAGAACGACTCCAAATGTCCAAGAAACGGCATCATTTTCCAGCAGCTAGAACGGCCGGGGAGCGGCGCTACATCGACTTGTAATGGCCACAGAACGGTGCTAAAATGACGGTAAACCCGTCAGAGTCAGAGAATGGTGCAAGAGACAATGCACGGCCAGGGCGCCAGCGATAAAACGACCCAAACCGGCGAGTGATGCTAGAACGACGAAAAATGCCCAGAGTGCGGAACCGGCATGACTGACCAGCTAACAAGCGGCGCTAGCCACAAAACGAAAGGATGACAACAAACGGCCAGAGGACGGCGCCAGAGAGACAACGAATGGCCACTGAGAAGCAGGGTAAAACGACTCCAAAACTCCAAGGCACGGCGCCAGAATTACAGCAAACGGCCGAAGAGCTGCACCAGAACGACTGCGAATGGCCAAAGAACGTTGTCGGCGACTGCAAATGGCCGGAGATGGTGCCAAGAATATCAGTGAATGACCTACGTTTCATCATTTCCAAGAGCATACCAGAATAACAGCAAATGGCGGTAGAACAACTATGAATGCCCAGAGAGCGGCGGCGGAATGACAGCAGGCGGATAACAGATCGGCGCTTGAGCGACTGCTAATGACAAAAAAACGACGTTTGAATGACGTCCAATGCCCAAAGATCGGCGCCAGGGAGACAACAAATGGCCCTCGACCGACTGCAAATTACCACAGACAGGCGCTAGAATAACAACAAACACCCAAGGATCAGCGCCAAAATGCTTCATCACGTCCAAAGGACGGAGCCAGAATAACAGCAAATGGCCAATGAGCGGCGGTAGAACGACTACGAGTGCCAAGAAAGCGGCGACAAAATGACAGCAAGCTGATATCAGAACGGCGTTTGAATGACCACGAATGCCTGAGAAGTGGCACCAGATTGACAGCCAACGGCCACAGATCGGCGCTCTAGACTGCGAATGACAAAGTAATGGCGTTTGAATGACATCAAACACCCATACATCGGCGCCAGTGACACAGCAAACGGCCCTCGACTGACTGCAAATGACCAAAGACCGGCGCTAGAATAACAACAAACTACCAAGGATCGGCGCCAGAACGCTACATCATGCAACAGCAAATGGCCAAGGAGCACTGAAAACAGCGTTCGAATGACATCAAACGCCCAAAGATCGGCAACAAACGGCGAAACCTCGATGGAAGCTACAACAACAACAAACGCTCAATGACCGGCGCCAAAACGCTTCATCATGTCCAACGGACGAAGCCAGAATAACAGCAAATCGGAAAGGAGCTGCGGTAGAACGACTACGAATGCCCAGAGAGCGGTGGCAGATGACAGCAATCGGATAACAGAACGGCGTTTGGATGACCACGAATGCGCGCCAGATTGACAGCGAACGGCCACAGATCGGCGTTCGATAGACTGCGAATGACCAAAGAACGGTGTTTGAATGACATCAAACGCCCGTAAGCGAAATCCTAAAAACGCTTGATGCAGGGTAGATGGCCAGATAACAGAACCAGCATGTGGCGCATTTGAAGGCCTGATTTTGACAGTAACTGGTAGGTAGCTGACAGTAACTGGCAGGTAACTTTTTTTCAGCCTCAAAATAAATATTTTTGTGCAGCTTTTCGCACTTAGCAGAAAAAAGGGCTCGGAAACTTCGACGCTTACAAGGCTCGATCCCTTCGCAACAGATGCCAAGATGTGATGGAGGAAAAACAACCCATGTACTCTTGCAGCAAATCATCAATTCTCGTTGACATCTCCTTCGTGGAAGAACAGCGGCGGGTCCAATGGTCTCTTGTCTTGGTCGACTTCTGTATAAGGGCATCCGGGGGAATTCGTTGTCGTGTCTTGGATTTGCACATCTGGGGGCCCTTCGCTGCAACTTTTGTGTGAGTCTCCATGTCACCCTCAAGCAAGCTTGCATGCAGAAAGTCGATGTCCTTCTCATCCTCGCTCTCTTGCCACTCCAACACAGGCCTTCCTTTTTTCGCTGGCTTATTGTCGATTTTGCTCCTCTAGCTTGGCACTGCTGAAGTGGTACTGGTCTCTGCCAGTCCGTTCTGTAGTCCAAGCGGAATGGAATCGTTTCCTTTTCCGAGCTTCAACGTTTTCTGCTGCCAACTGCTTGGTGTTGCCCCACAGCCGCTTTTCTTCGACCAGCTGCTTCTTTCGCTCTGTTGCCAAGAGAGCAAGAAGCTCTTTGAGACGACCCTGAGGAAGGATGACAAGGATGACAGTCGGTAACTCGGACTCCTTACAGCAAACCTTTGCCTTACCATCTCGTCACGAACTCTTGTGGTTTGCATCTCGCAAGATTCGCTTCATTTTCCCTCATGCCCCTTCCAGCACTGGGACCAAGCACCACGAGCCACTTCATGATCGAGATCGTCGGAGGGACAGTACTTTGTGATACTCGTAGTACAGCCCGCTTGCGATGCGGAGGAGGAATTCCACTTCGGATGCGCTGGAGATACTGGGTATGAGAACCTTTGACCTCTTCACTCTAAAAGGTGAGGATAGTTTCCTATCTTGTGCTGCAGGTTCCATGAGGTCTTTCTTGCCGGGCAGGTAAAGTTACTGCATCGTCTGATCGGCTTGCACGTGAGTGGCAACAAAAATAAGCATGGGGGCTGGCTCACTCCCTATCCTTGCTCCCTGCCGTTCAAGGGACCTTACTACTTCGTTTTGAATCAGAAACAGCGGGAAGCCTCCGTTGGTGCTGCCATAACAGAAAGGTGGAGGGGGCGATGGGGACTGTAGGAAAATGAAGCCAGAAATCACATTCTGGAAAAGTCTTGTGGCTGGTGGACGAATTCGTCACTACGGCTTTTCTCCGAGGGACTGGATGTTGCACGGCATAACAGGTTGCGGGGTCGGTCGCGGTGTGTCGGTTACAATCGTTTGACGGGATGTTCGGTAGAGCACTTGGTCGCTGGAGACTTTCCTTACCCGCCACTTGTGGACAATTTATTAATGTTTTCCAAGTAAGCACCACAAAGTCTCATCTCACCAGCAGGCGGGGGGTACACCGTCCTGCGCGTTTTCACTGCCCTTTGCGGTTTGTTTAGTGTCAGGTTTTAGATAATTTGTGTGAGGTTTCTATCCTCACTCGTTATTTCGCACACAACTTGGATGCATCCCTCGGGAAACCCGCCCAGGTGGTGAAACCCCCAAACTTTCTAGTACACAACAGTACGAACTGGGGGAAAAAAATATTGAAACCCGGCCTGATTTTTACAGTAACTGGTAGGTAACTGGCAGTACCTGCTAGGTAACTTTGCTCGATACCAAACGCGCCAGCATGACAATATATAAATATAGCGAGGCTAGAATGAGCACAATGCGACCAATGAGCGGCGCTAGAATGACTGCCAACGGTCGAAGAATAATGCTAGAACTAGAACAACCGTCGCTGGCCAAAGAATAGAATTCGAATGACTACCAATTCTCTTCAACAGCGGCGGCAGACTGACAGTGAATGGACAAAGGGCGGTGCTCTCGTGGCCAATGAACGGCACAGAACGGCGTCAGCATGACTGCCAATGGGCAGAGAGCAGCGATAGAACGACTGCAAATGACCGGAGACAGTGCCAAGAATACCAGCCAATGACCAACGAGCGGCGCCAGTGATCGCCCAAAGGATGAAAGCAAATGACCAACGCACGGCGCAAGGACGACTACCAATGTCCAAAGAACGGAGCTTGACTGAGTGCCAATGGTCAAAGAATGGCGCCAGAACGACTGCAAATGGCCAGAGAACGGCGCAAGAAAGACTACAAAGGCCCAGGGAGACAACAAACGGCCCTTGACCGACTGAGAATTTCCAAAGACAGGCACTAGAATAACAACAAACACCCAAAGATCAGCGCCAAATCGCTTCATCACGTCCACAGGACGGAGCCAGAATAACAGCAAATGGCCAATGAGCGGCGGTAGAACGACTACGAATGCCCAGAAAGCGGCGGCGGAATGACAGCAGGCGGATAACAGATCGGCGCTCGAGCGACTGCTAATGACAAAAAAACGGCGGTTTAATGACGTCCAATGCCCGAAGATCGGCGCCAAAAAGACAACAAACGGCCCTCGACCGACTGCAAATTACCAAAGACAGGCGCTAGAATAACAGCAATCGCCCAAAGATCAGCGCCAAAACGCTTCATCACGCCCATAGGACGGAGCCAGAATAACAGCAAATGGCCAATGACTACGAATGCCCAGAAAGCGGCGGCGGAATGACAGCCAACGGCCACAGATCGGCGCTCGAGCGACTGCTAATGACAAAAAAACGGCGATTTAATGACATCCAATGCCCAAAGATCGGCGCCAGGGAGACAACAAACGGCCCTCGACCGACTGCAAATTACCACAGACAGGCGCTAGAATAACAACAAACGCCCAAGGATCAGCGCCAAAACGCTTCATCACGTCCAAAGGACGGAGCCAGAATAACAGCAAATGGCCAATGAGCGGCGGTAGAACGACTACGAGTGCCAATAAAGCGGCGACGGAATGACAGCACGCTGATATCAGAACGGCGTTTGAATGACCACGAATGCCTGAGAAGTGGCACCAGATTGACAGCCAACGGTCACACATCGGCGCTCGAGCGACTGTAAATGGCAAAGTAACGGTGTTTGAATGACATCAAACGCCCATACATCGGCGCCAGCGACACAGCAAACGGCCCTCGACTGCAAATAACCAGAGACCGGCGCTAGAATAACAACAACTACCAAGGATCGGCGCCAGAACACTTCATCATGCGCAAAGGGCGGTGTCAGGACAACAGCAAATGGCCAAGGAGTAGCGGTAGAACGACGACGAATGTCCAGAGAGCGGCGGACAAAGAAAACAGTGTTCGAATGACATCAAACGCCCAAAGATCGGCAACAAACGACGAAAGAGCGGTCCTCGATTGACTGCAAAGACCAAAGAACGCTAGAATAACAACAAACGCCCAAAGATCGGCAGCAAACGCCGAAACCTCGATGGAAGCTACAACAACAACAACGGCTCAATGACCGGCGCCAAAACGCTTCATCATGTCCAAAGGACGAAGCCAGAATAACAGCAAATGGGAAAGGAGCTGCGGTAGAACGACTACGAATGCCCAGAGAGCGGTGGCAGATGACAGCGATCGCTGATAATAGAATGCCGATTGGATGACCACGAATGCCTAAGAAGTGGCACCAGATTGACAGCGAACGGCCACAGATCGGCGTTCGATAGACTGACCAAAGAACGGTGTTTGAATGACATCAAACGCCCGTAAGCAAAATCCTAAAAACGCTTGATGCACGGTAGATGGCCCGATAACAGCACCAGCATGACAATATATAGCGACTAACCTGCAGCAGGACGAATAACGGCGCTAGACTGGCTGCCAACGGCCGAAGAATAATGCTAGAACTAGAACAACCGTCGCTGGCCAAAGAATGGAATTGGAATGACTACCAATTCTCTTCAACAGCGGCGGCAGACTGACAGTGAATGGCCAAAGGGCGGTGCTCTCGTGGCCAATGAACGGCGCTTGAAGGACAGCAAATGGCCACAGAACGGCGTCAGCATGACTGCCAATGGGCAGAGAGCAGCGATAGAACGACTGCAATGGGCAGAGAGCAGCGATAGAACGACTGCAAATGACCGGAGACAGTGCCAAGAATACCAGCCAATGACCAACGAGCGGCGCCAGCGATCGCCCAAAGGATGAAAGCAAATGACCAACGCGCGGCGCAGGGACGACTACCAATGTTCAAAGAACGGAGCTAGACTGAGTGCCAATGGTAAAGAATGGCGCAGAACGACTGCAAATGGCCAGAGAACGGCGCAAGAAAGACTACAAGAGCGGCGCTGAATTACTGCAAATGTTCATAGATTGGTTGCCAACGAATGAACAGTTTCGTTTGCCCAAACAGGAAGTCAGAAAACAAAGCTGTCGAAGATTTGTGCTTGATCATCAGTCAAAGACAGGTCTTCGGTGACAGAATACAATTGGAGAAACAACAACAATGTGTCAGGAACAGGCAACTATCCATCTCCTGGGTGGGGGCTTGCAATTTTGTGATCTCTACAGGGAGATATTTTGTGTGTGTCTCTTGATTGGATGCATCGGTCAAGAATTCATCCAAAGAAAATGAATATCTTTCTTAGAACCTCTTCAACGGCACGCAGCTTCACGTACCTTGCTAAAGAAACACGATAGGCGACCTTCCCCCGACTTCAGAAATGGGGGCTTGTCCTCCGACTTTCCGACTCTCGAAATCCCTTTCGTATTCTGAGCTTCTGTTACAGTTTATTTCGATGCATCGGTCAAAGGCTCACTAAAATGAGTACCCACAGCTTTTTCAGAACCTCTTCAAGTAACCGCAAATTCGCATACCTTGATTCTTTCCGCACAAGACGGCCACATCCACCAATCGAGAACCCCAGGCCCTCTGAAGCCCCGTTTCCTGCACTTATGAAAAGGCAGTAGGAGACCTGATGTCGAAATGGGGGTCTTGTTCTCCCGAAGTTCGGACCCTCGTAACACTGTCGTTCGTCTCAGCTTCGGGTTCCTGTCAGGTTTCTTTGAATGCATCGGTCAAAATCTTACCAAAATGAGTACCGTACATCTCCCAGAACCTCTACAATGACTCGTAAATTAACATACCTTGATTGCTTCCCTGCGAAATCCTAAAGACGTCGTCGGACACCATCTTGTGCAATTTTCTTGTTCGTTACTTCTTGGTTGGTTCTTCTTCCTCCTGTTCGGTGTTCTCTTTCGAGTCGCACTCCATCACAGGGGGGTGTGGGGGGGGGCACGCAATCCCGCCGCCAGGCGGGATTGCGTGTGCGGGTTTGCGGGGTTTGCGGGTTTGCGGGGTTTGCGGGTTTGCGGGTCGGGTGTTCTCCGTGTGATTCTTTTTCTTCACAAACAACGAAAGGCACAACCACACCACTGGCAGGCGCAGTTTTTGACCGCACCGGTTCACATTGAACCGGCGCCTGCCACACGGCACTGGGGAACCCCTTCTTTTTTCTTTCTGGGGGTTCAGCTGGGAGCCTGGAAAGGCCGCCGCTTCGCCACAAGCAACCCTTTCTTGCACAGACGCAGGGAATTCCACTACTTTGGCCCCGCAAGAAAAGCCAAGCACCAAAGCAACCTCGCCTTCGCAGCAAGAAAGACCCACCGGGGAGTCCAGCCTTCCGGAAACGGAAACGGTTTGTCAAGCCGCTTCTGCCTTCGAGCCTTCGATATTCAACCTCTCCGCCCCACAAGGGGGCAGAACCAGCCTTCGGGTGAGGAAACGGTTTGTCAAGCCGCTTCTGCCTTCGAGCCTTCGATCTTCAACCTCTCCGCCCCACAAGGGGGCAGAACCAGCCTTCGGGTGAGGAAACGGTTTGTCAAGCCGCTTCTGCCTTCGAGCCTTCGATCTTCAACCTTTCCGCCCCACGAGGGAGCAGAGAGGTACTGCTTGCCTTGGCCGCGTTTCGAAAAACACGTTTCCAGGGGACACCGCGAGGAGGTGGCAAGTCAGATTTTGTCCCCCCGGCTTGTCCGTCCGTCTGTCCGTCACAATGAAAAATTCCAAGCAAAAATTTCACCTTTGTCAAAAAAGAATTCACCCCAACCCTCTTTTCCTTAAACCTTTGGCTTCTGCTTTTTCGGGCTTGGCATCCCACTTTTGCAATTTCAGGCGGGGCAAACACAGGACTCCAGAAGGAACGGCGCAGAACGGGAAGCAAATGGATAGTGTTGGAGTCCTGTGTGTCTACATTCTCTTTCTTCAACCAAGGAATCCTGTCAAGGCATTCTCTTGGTCTTGCTGGGGCCCTCTTGGAGCTGCTGCTGGTCTCTGCTGCTGATTTTGGCTGCTGTTTTCTGCTTTCGCTTTCCTGGCTATTTCAAAAAGTTTCCAAAAACCGCAAATTTGAGGAGGAAAGTTCAAGAATCACATCCCATGCCAAAGATTGTTGCTATGCATGTGCTTTGTCTGTCTCTAATCTGCCCAAAACTTCCACCGATTAAGGACCATCAGAACTTTGAACACACAGACCTCGAAAGGTTTGCTTCCCCCTGTTTTGTTTCCACTACAGTTGGCCACATACAATGTTGTGAGACAAAGTTTTTTCGGCCGGTTGTGAGGAACGCCCAAAGCAAGACGAGCTTTTCCAATCAACCAAACACACGGTCATTGTTGACCAACCAATTGGGGAAACAACATCTAAGACTGCCTGCATCGGCAGCGCGTTGAGCATGTTTCCGAGGGACACCACGAGGAGGTGCAGGTCAGATTCTTGTCCCTCATGTAGTAAGGAAACACGAGATATGAGACCTTCTCGCTTTCAAAAAGGGGGGCTTGTACTTCCGAAGTTCTGACCATCGAAATAACACTGTTCGCATGAGCATCGAATTCCTGTGGGGGTTTCTTTGGATGCATCGGTCCGAAATGGAAGAAAACGGGTACCCATAGCTCTCTCATAACCTCTTCAATGACTCACAACTCCACATACCCAGATAGTTTCCACACGAGACCCGCAGAACCACTCATCGATAACCCTTGGGCCCCGGAGGCCAGTCTTCTTCACTTCCTGGTCTTTAGGGGCCATCTTGTTCAAGGAACGCCAAAAACGGCAATACGCGACTTTCTCCTGTTCTTGAATTCGGAGGGGCTTCTTCCCCGAAGTTCCGACCCTCGAAAGAACATCGTTCGTCTGAGCTTCGAATTCCTGTGAGGGCTTCTTTGGATGAATCGGTCAAAAATGGAAGAAAATGGGTACCCATAGCTCTCTCACAACCTCTTCAATGACTAGAAAATCCGCATGACGCTGATTGTTTCCACACGAGACCCGCAGAACCACTCATCAATAACCCCTGGGCCTCCGGAGGCCAGTCTTCTTCACTTCCTGGTCTTTAGGGGCCATCTTGTTCAAGGAACGTCAAAAACGGCAATCCGCGACCTTCTCCTGATGTCGAATTCCCCGAAGTTCCGACCTTAAAAGAATGACGTTTGTCTGAGCTAAGAATTCCTGTGAGGGCTTCTTTGGATGCATCGGTCTAAAATGGAAGAAAACGGGTACCCATAGCTTTCTCACAACTTCTTCAATGACTCGCAAATCCGCATACCCAGATTGTTTCCACACGAGACCCGCAGAACCACTCATTGATAACCCCTGGGCCTCCGGAGGCCAGTCTTCTTCACTTCCTGGACTTTAAGGGCCATCTTGTTCGAGGAACGTCAAAAACGGCAACACGCGACCTTCTCCTGATGTCGAATTCGGGGGGGCTTGTTCCCCGAAGTTCCGACCCTTCAAAGAATGACGTTTGTCTGAGCTTCGAATTCCTGTGAGGGCTTCTTTGGATGAATCGGTCAAAAACGGAAGAAAACGGGTACCCATAGCTCTCCCAAAACCTCTTCAATGACTCGCAAATCCGCATGCTTTGACGGTTTCCGCAAGAAGAGCTTTTCCAATCAACCAAACACACGGTCATTGTTGACCAACCAACTGGGGAAACAATATCAAAGACTGCCTGCGTCGGCCGCGCGTTCAGCACGTTTCCGAGGGACACCACGAGGAGGTGCAGGTCAGATTCTTGTCCCTCATGTAAAGAAACGCATGATAAGAGACCTTCTCCCTTTCAAAAGGGGGGGGGCTTGTACTTCCGAAGTTCCGACCGGCGAAAGAACACTGTTCGTATGAGCTACGAATTCCTGTGAGGGTTTCTTTGGATGAATTGGTCAAAAATTCGAGAAAACGGGTACCCATAGCTCTCCCAGAACCTCTTCGATGACTCGCAAGTGGGCATACCTTGGTTGGTTTCGCGCGAAACTTCAAAGACCAGCTTTTCGGATCACCAAATTCGTCCGACATTGTCGCTATACATTGTGAACTTGTTTTTTGGTACTAAATTTTCCTGTTTTTGTTGCGTTTTTCGCTCTCTTTCGAGTCGGCCTCTTCACAAAGAGGCTGTTTCTAGAAGGAAGGCTGAAACACACTGAGAATCAATCCAATACACGAGGGGGCCCGCAGGGCAACCGAGTGCGGGTTTGCGGGGATGCATCGGTCAAAACCATCATCAAATTGAGCACGCGCACCGCTCTCTGCACTTGTTCACTTAATCGCAAAAAAAATGGCATACTTCATTGTTTCCGGTGGGCGCCAAAACAACCGGCATTGAACCTCGTCACCCCGCCATCTTTTATTTTGGTGTCATGTTCTTCCGGTTGCTTTGATTACCTTTTTTGTCGTTTCAATTTGAATGGTTTCAACTTCTTCTTGCTCGAGTCGGGCCTCCCATAGATGAGAGGCCCCCTTTCCTGGACAAGACGGCCGCCTTCTTTCAAAGGTTCGGGATTCACGAGGGGGCCCGCTAGGGCCACCGAGTGGTCGGGTTTGCGGCGCGTTGGTCCCCAGGACCTGCCATTTCTGGCTCTGCTCTCACTCCAACCCTCTTTTCCTTGAACCTTTGGCTTCTGCTCTTTCGGGCTTGGCATCCAAAATGCTGGCATCGTGGCACAAGTTGGTCTTGCTGACTGGCTCGACAGGCACTCCCGCGTTGCAAAGTGCAGCTTCCTTTCAACCCTTCAAAGATGGGACAAAGCACACACAAGAGACAACCAATAGCCATTTTCCCCTACCCACTTCCCCCCTGCCAATGTTTTTGGTTCTTAGTTTGGTTCTGCTGATGCTGCTGCTGCTGTTCTTCTCCTGCTCTTGCTGCTGCTCTTGCTGCTGCTCTTGCTGCTGCTCTTGCTGCTGCTCTTGCTGCTGCTTCTGCGGAAAAGGCAAAGGGGTGAAAACCCCACGTGCTGACATTTGTGGCAACCTGTTTTTCGGCCAAAAGGGGCCTGCCATGTCAGAACTCGTGAGACTTCTTTATTATTTCTTTATAAAGATGGAGGAAAGTGCACATGAACAGCCTTCAGTGGCCTTATCCTTGTGTGGCTTCCCAAACTTGCAAAATGCTTCGAAAGAAACCCTCATGTGAGGTTGGAGCTTCCACTACTGACTACCAAGACTTTCTTTGAAGGCCACAACTTCAGGGAGGTGAGCCTTTTCATTTCGGATCAATTCGAAGCAATTGGGAAGCCCCGAAATGAAATCAAGAAGTCAATCAATGACCCGCAAATCCGCATACCAGATCCGCAAAACCACTCGTATGTGATCTTCTTCTCCTGATGTCGAATTAGGGGAAGTTCCGACCTTCTAAGGAACCTTGTTCGTCTGATCTTCGGATTCCTGTGAGGGCTTCTTTGAATGAACCGGTTTTGAATACAAGAAAACGGGTACCCGTAGCACTCTCAGAACCTCTTCAATCACCCGCAAATTCAAATGCTTTGATGGTTTCCAATAGAGACCCGCAAAACCACTCATCCTCCAGGCCAGTCTCCTTCACTTGCTCTTCAGGGCCATACTGCTGAAGGAACGTCATAAAAGGTCAGGCCCTCTTGAATGACTCGCAAATCCGCATGCTTTGAAGGTTTCCGCAAGACGAGCTTTTCCAATCAACCAAACACACAGTCATTGTTGACCAACTCATTTTTTGAATTAATGAATAGATTTCGGGAAACAATATCAAAGACTGCCTGCGTCGGCTGCGCATTGAGCACGTTTCCGAGGGACACCACGAGGAGGTGCAGGTCAAATTCTTGTCCATCATGTAAAGAAACACATGATCAGAGACCTTCTCCCTTTTCAAAAGGAGGGGCTTGTTCTTCTGAAGTTCCGGCCCTTGAAAGAACACTGTTCGTCTGAGCTTCGAATTCCTGTGAGGGTTTCTTTGGATGAATCGGTCAAAAAATCGAGAAAACGGGTACCCATAGCTCTCCCAGAACCTCTTCGATGACTCGCAAGTTGGCATACCTTGGTTGGATTCGCGCGAAACCTCGAAGACCAGCTTTTCGGATCACCAAATTCGTCCGACATTGTCGCCCGGGTCTTAGCATGAATCGGTCGAGACTACAAGAAAACAGGTACCCGTAAGTATCTCAGAACCTCTTCAATGACCCACAAATCCGAATACTCTGATTGTTCCACAAGAGACCCGCAAGACCATCCTCATTGGCATCACTTGGGCTTCGCAAGGCTGTCTCTTTCACTTCTCGGCCTATAGGGGCCACCTTGCTGAAGGAACATCAAAAATCGCACACAACCTTCTCGAATTGGGGGCTAACCCCCCGAAGTTCCGACCTTCGCAAACTTGTCCCCCCGAAGTTCCGACCTTAGCAAACTTGTCGAAAGAACCCTTCGAAAGAATGGTGTTCCTGTGAGGGCTTCTTTGGAAGAATCGGTCAAGAATTCGAGAAAACTGGTACTCATAGCTCTCCCAGAACCCCTTCAATGACTCGCAAATTTGCATGCTTTGACCGTTTCCACGCGGGAAACATCATCAAAGACTGCCTGAGTCGGCCGCGCGTTCAGCACGTTTCCGAGGGACACCACGAGGAGGTGCAGGTCAGATTCGTGTCCCCCATGTAAGGAAACACGAGATATGAGACCTTCTCGCTTTCAAAAAGGGGGCAAGTACTTCCGAAGTTCTGTCATCGAAATAACACTGTTCGCATGAGCTTCGAATTCCTGTGGGGGGTTTCTTTGGATGCATCGGTCCGAAATGGAAGAAAACAGGTACCCGTAGCTCTCTCACAACCTCTTCAATGACTCGCAAACTCGCATACCCTGATTGTTTCCACGAGACCCGCAGAACCACTCATCGAGAACCCCTGGGCCTGGAGGCCAGTCTTCTTCACTTCCTGGTCTTTAGGGCCAATCTTGTTCAAGGAATATCAAAAACGGCAATAATGATGTCGAATTCGGGGGGGCTTGTTCCCCGAAGTTCCGACCCTTAAGAGAATGATGTTTGTCTCAGCTTCCTGTGAGGGCTTCTTCGGATGAATCGGTGAAAGACTCAAGAAGATGAGCACCCATACCTCTATCAGAACCTCTTGAATGACTCACAAATTCGCATGCTCTGACGGTTTCCGCACCAATCAACCAAACACACGGTCATTGTTGACCAACCAATTCGGGAAACAATAACAAAGACTGCCTGTGTCGGCCGCACGTTGAGCACGTTTCCAAGGGACACCACGAGGAGGTGCAGGTCTGATTCTTGTCCCTCATGTAAAGAAACGCATGATAAGAGACCTTCTCCAATTCAAAAGGGGGGGCTTGTAACTTCCGAAGTTCCGACCGGCGAAAGAACACTGTTCGTATGAGCGCCGAATTCCTGTGAGGGTTTCTTTGGATGAATTGGTCGAAAATTCGACAAAACGGGTACCCATAGCTCTCCCAGAACCTCTTCAAAGACTCGCAGGTGGGCATACCTTGGTTGGTCTCGCGCGAAACCTCAAAGACCAGCATTTCGGATCACAAAATTCGTCCGACATCATCGCCATTCATTGTGAACTTGTTCTTTGGTACTATTTTTTCCTGTTTTTGTTGCGTTTTTCGCTCTCTTTCGAGTCGACCTCTTCACAAAGAGGCCGTATCTAGAAGGAAGGCTACAAACACTGAGAATCAATCCAATCCACGAGGGGGCCCGCAGGACAACCGAGTGCGGGTTTGCGGGGGTTTGCGGGTTCACGGCACTGGGGGGGACTCAGAAAAACGAAAGGAGAATCGGCTAAGGGCCTGGAAAGGCCGCGGCTCAGCCACAAGCCGCCACCTGTCACTCAGACTGGGGCCAACTAATTCAAAAAACCGGGGGCACATTGGTAACCATCCCGATTTTACCCCGGGCAAGGCTCACCTGGAAGGTGCCTCTTTGCACCGCCCGCCCCGTTCCTGCTGGGCAGCTTGGGGCAGGATCTTTTACGCCCGGGAAGGGTAGGTGCGCAGCTCGGACGCCAGATACGAAGTAAGGGGCTTTCACCCACAGCAAAGGTACTGCTTGCCTTGGCTTGGAAGCCCAGTACCTTCAGAAAAGTTGGCCCCCATCAAGGCTTCTAAAGCCCAGTATCTTCAGAAAAGTTGGCCCCCATGAAGGCTTCTAAAGCCCAGTACCTTCAGAAAAAGTTGCCCCCATCAAGGCTTCTAAAGCCCAGTATCTTCAGAAAAGTTGGCCCCCATGAAGGCTTCTAAAGCCCAGTACCTTCAGAAAAGTTGGCCCCCATCAAGGCTTCTAAAGGTCAGTCCCTTCAGAAAAGTTGGCCGCAAACCCGCAAACCCGGGTTTGCGGGGGCACACCTCCGAACAGCTGAAGGACAGTGCAATGGCTGCTAAGGACAAAGGGTGGAGTGTTGGAAGAAAGTCAGATTCGCTTGTTGACAATGGCCGGCATCTGGTTTTTGAGCAGTGTAAACCAGCGTCGGTGTCGAACAGTTAAATACTGTTTTGGAGTTAGACCTATCCTGTAAGAGCCGGATTTCGCTGAAACTAAGCCCAAGGCAGTGAGCTTTTCATAAGCTTCCTCATACCTGAGTTCAGATGACTGAAGGAAGAAGGACCATAGAAAGTCAGTCATTTTTTTCTGAAGGGTGCTCAGTGAAGAGTAGCCTTCTCCAGTAGAGTACAATATGTAGTATGCCAAAACCATTTCCATAATTTCTTGATCTTCGGCCTGTTGTGCTAGTTGCTGGAGGGCAATCTGACCTGACCCAATATGCCTGTCTGACAACCACTGCCTGTGCAACCTTTGCAAATTGCATTGAATGCTTAGCAACTGTACAATACATGCGATGAAGTTCCAGACAGTTGCTACAAGGAACATAACCTTTAACTTCGTGCAGACGTCGTTCCAGTACCCTGGAAGCTCGTCAGTCCTCATCAGAGTGACAAACAGACTCAGAAACAGAAGTGTTCTGCCTGCTGAGCACCCTATCAGCACCATATCTAAGGCAGGATGAAATCTGTTGCAAGGAAGGACTGCCGCGATGTCATCCACTGGGACATTGATGTACAGATGTGTCTCGAGTTCTTCCTGTTCTTGCTTGTGGGTGGGTGTGGCAACAAGTACATACTTGTAAGCCTCTACCATTTGGTCAGCCTTTCCTGAGAGATTCAGCTGTGGCTGGTGCATGAGTGCATCCAACGCAACTTGGATTTTTCCCTGTGTGAGCACAATTGCCTTGCTTGCGAAATCCGGAGCAGGCTCTGCCTCTCGCTCTGGGTCCCAGAAATAGCGGTGTGATAAGTAATAATTGTGAACAACCTCTGAATGCTCAAGTTCTGACAGGTGTGGGCGGATCTTTTTCAGTCGTTTCCTGCTCCCTGGAATACATCGGTCAAGCACACCAGCTTTCCACAGGGCAGGCGACAAAGGTACGAATTTTGCAGCAGCTGCCAGCTTCAGAATGATGGGTAGCTGCTGCAAGCTTGAAGGTGTAACACTGACAGAGGATTGATAAGGCTCAAGCAATGAAGTGTATGTAGCTGCCGCAATCGAAGACAAAACTGACGAAAGTCGCACCCACCGCATTCCATCGGCTTTGGAGACCGACTGTGTGATGGCCTCAATCAAAAGAAATCTTGTAAGTGAAGTGTAAGTCAGATCGCCTGTATCTGGCTCAGCATGGTGAACTTCTTCAATATCACTTACCTTGTAGAAAGTGGACTTTCGGTTTTCGAGCAACTTTCCGCTTTTGACTTCTGTTACAGATGTTGCGATTTCCATTCGATCGGGTGACAGTAGTTTCCGAATCTCGACAATATGACGCCCTTTGCCCTCTGTCACAATGCTGACTGAACCATTGGGCATTGTATCACTGGTTATCCCTTCTCCCGCTTCTCCCTTACGCTTTCGTCCATCCAATTTGCGCGTGTCCCTGCGGCGCTTTGCCCCCGACTCAGATGTTGTGGTTATGAGCTCTCCAGGGTCATGGTAACAGGTGAGCTCCCATGTACTATCAGAAGATTTCCAGACGCCTGAGAAGTTCACAATTTGAGGCCCAGGCCTTTGTTCAGACGATCTGAGTGTATCCGGTGATGTATCTGGAAGGTGTTCCGCCTCTTTTCTGACAGCGGTGTCGCGAGTGCTCTTTGGTGATTCGTTGCAGAGAGACAGAAACGATAGCGGTGTGGTATATGGCTCGGTAGCATCAGGAAGCTTGATCGTTGCGGTTTCGCCCCCTGGGCTTAATGAAAGCACAGTGCCCTCACCAACAGTATTCTTCCACAACCCATCTGTAGCCTGATGTTCGCTCTGGACAAGAACACGGTCTCCAACACATATCGTTCGGGACCTAGCTTTTCGGAGGTGCCTCACCTCTGTGACGTAAGCCTCTTCCCCTGTGCCCCAATCAACTGTAGCCTTCAGCCCATCCAGAGCCATAATTGTTCCATCCTGGGTATGCTCAACCCATGTTTCATCGCTCTGCTGCACTTCTACCTGAACACCAACAATATCTCCAACAGCGAATGACATTTTGCGTCCTCCGCACCCTTGCCCTTTCGCTGTTGTGGTTAGCAGAACTGTAAAGTCAACTGCGGTAGTTTGCGGTGACGAGGACTAATGATCGCGCGGGATCAGGCGCAATCTTCGTACCACCTTCTGCATGTGCTTCGCATCCAGAGGGCAGGCTAGCTCAGAAGTGTCTCAACAAGATGAGTTCGTCCTACCATTCTTGGAACAACAGGCAGTTTCATTGCTTGCTGGTGAACGATAAAGAGCCAGTGTCTCGGAGGCTCTTTTTCCAACGAGACTTGAGAGCAGCAGCTAGGATAATGGCCGTTGTTTGGGCTGAGCTACTTGATACCCGAGACTTCTTGTTGTTTTCGGCTTTTCGTTGAAGTCCGGTGATCAGAAACTGTCGTTCGGTCATGTACCTTTCCATCTCGTGCTGATTGACCAGTCCTGTACGCACACCGGCACCATAGATAAAGGTGCAGGCATGAGGTTTGTCGCCTGCTTTCATACCCAACTGCAATATATGCTTCGATTTTGTAGCACCCCCATCCTTAGCTGTTGATTCAGATCACTTATCGCATCTTTCCAACTTACAGGCTTCTGAAAGTAACAACCATCTTCGGGGAATGTCAGCTGTCTGTGTATCAAGACAATGAAACCCCTGGAAGCGCAGTTGAGGACGAGCAAGACACGCAGACCTGCAAAGCCGGAGGCTCAGGCAGCTGTCGGAACGGGTCACTATCATGCGAAGGTGGGAAGAGGAAGGTGGTGCCAAAAAGTCCGGCAGTGCGGTGCTACCAGCTCGCCAATGTTGTGCTGGTTCTGCTGTAAGCAGCTGAAGACGAAGTGGCACGGAAGTGAGAAACCCGACTCAGTGCGGTTCAAGGAAAGACGGCAGCGACACAAACGAAGAAGCGGCGATTGACCTCGGCAGTTCCATTGAAGACCACACGACCATCCCAGTGGAAGGAAGCAATTATCGCAACCGATGCCACTGGGCGAGCAGGCGAAGGAGAAGAGGAGTGCCAAGTGCACTTAATCAAGACGAGCTGAAGAGGCGAAAGCATGACTCCCCACCGAACCCGCAAACCCGTGCGAAGATGCGACACCGGCGATGCAGATTGTTGCCACAGAGTATTTGCAATATAATCCAAACCGTCCTAGGCCATCATCATTCACCCACAGACGACGACATGTGAAGGGAGCGAGCCGCAAGGTGGAACGCCTTGGACGCCGATTGCACCGGTGACCAACAAGCCGACGAGTAGCTGTGCAGTGTACAGCAGATGAAGTGCACGCCCTGCAAACGGAGTAGGAAAACAGGGGCGTGATGCTGAGAAGCCCACCGCAAGAGTGGGGAGGCTAGCCCAAATAATACTACGAGAAGCACCGGATGATGATCTGCGCGATGTGCGTGATGGTCGCAGAGTGCTGGCGACATGTGAGAACTGCAGAGGGATATCAGACCTGCACAACCGACGGCCTGGCCAGTGCTGCAAACGAGGCTACCACCACCAGGTATTGCAACAACGCGAGCAACAAAACGCGAGGATTCGCCAGTGCCTGCCATGCCCGAGGCTGAAACAAAGGGTCAGGGGGGACCAGCACCCTGCGGTATACAATATGGTGGTATAGTGCGTTGTGCAGGGTAGTCGAAGGCCTGACAATCACACTAATGCAACAAATTTACTACAAAGTGCTGCCGGGTTCCGCCCCCGGGGCTCGACCGAGCTCTTATGATAGATGGACGCCTACCATAGGCACGTGTCAAAAACTGGGATTCGTGGTAGGCGCATGGTAGGCGGTAGGTGCATGGTAGGCGCTTTTCCCAATGTAATTTGCTAGTGGTAGGCGCTTGGTAGGCGCTTTCGACAGCGGGTTTTCAAATGGTCGGACGAGAGGAGGATCGCCTTGAATCGGCAGCGCTCAAAGCGATAACTTCTGCCCCACAATGCCATGGAACAGACACCAGACCTGGTCCATGTTTCTTTGCCGCTGGAGAGAGTCTGCCAGCTTATCCACGACAGGTTTCAGTGCGCTGTGCGCCTTGCCCGGTTCGGTCAGAGTCTTTTCACTGACTCGCAGGTGGTCGATCCAAAGGACAACCCTTCGGCAGCATTGAACGTTTTTCTAGGAGAAGGTGGTCAATGATCTCGTTCCCTTTGAGTCGATCATTGCTCGTGTGGATGCGGCGCCCAAGGCCTGGCCTTGGGTCCTTCGAGACGCTGCTTTGGAAGGTGGTTCAGGGTCTTCGAGACGAGCCCCTTCCTTTCGTTGTGGATAGCGTTCCCAGCAAAGAGGACGACGAGGTCAAACAAAACTGGCGCCGTTAAGTTGTGGGTGGCCCGGTCCAACACGAAGTGAGGACAAATGCATTTGAGTTGTGGCCGACTAGCAGGCATCTGCATAAACAGGCATCCAACTAGCAGGCATCTGAGTAAGCAGGCATTTACTTTGCAGGCTAACTCTGTAGGCATTCTAGCAGGCATCTGACTGTGCAAACATTGGACAATGTAGACATTAGACTACGAGAAAACTGCTTGAAAGGTCCCTGCGGCGATCAGCCCAGGGGTGGTGGTGCCGATGTTCCGCTCTGTGTCGGGGTGGGAGTGAGACGAGTTAGAGTGCAGAAACCATCTCTCAGTGAGTTTTCGGTCTTCTCACTTCCTCACGTACTGCTACGGTGGCCGCAAAATCGCTCCGTTGTAGGCGTGTAAGGGGAACGGTGGGTTTTGGGGTTGGTAGAAGCGCGCTACCATGAGCCTAAAAAACGCCTACCATTCACGTGCAAGCCGCGCTCGAACCTGCTCAACTTCCTCAAGCGACAACCCGTGGAACCTTGATGCTGAGTTCGGCATGTGACGACAAGTCCGGGGTCTGTACTGGTTCACCTACAGAAAGTCCCCCCATCCGAGTGTGATGTTAAGTTCGTGGATTCCTCAGATCAGGATAAAATAAGACCTGGACTTTTCGGGCAGTGTTACCCATCCGCTACCCGTTCTCAATCTTGGAACTCCCGACACTTTTGAGCTGTACCTTGCTAATCTTAACGCACGACTTCGGTGTCCCACGGCGGATTTGCAACCTTCTTTGACTTGGAGTGTGCTCACAAGTGTGCATGTGGTTTGTCCTTGTGCCTGTCCCCTTGCACTAAACTATCCACAAAAGTTAAACAGTCCAAATAGATCACTATACCTGAAGCTTCCTGGTGCATGTTGAGACATTTCAGAGTTCCCCTCTGCTAAGTCTGAGACTGTTCGAGGCTCAAAGACTTCGAATTTGTAAGAAAACTATGCGTGAGTCTTAATAACCCGCAGACACAGCAATAACAGGCAAGCAAAAGTTGAAGAAATGTTGCAGTAGTGAAAACATCGTGGCTAACAAGAGAACATCTGGACACCCCAGTAGAATCTAGTGACATGGTCGAGGGCGGCAGCAAAAAGACAATCATACAATATGTGCCAAAGAAAAACAGAAAAAATATTTGGGGTGCCCATGAGAGACCGTTGAAAAGACAACAACATCCCTTCTGTTTTTGACACGGAGGAAATAAAAAGGCAGACACGGGGGAAGAGGCACGCGTAGATACTTGTGTCCTGGACTTCCAGCCAACTGCTGGCCTCTTCACAGCAGGTACTTCAACTGGAAGAATGTTTGCCAATCAATATTGGTGGTGTGGTATACGAGAAGCGAAATCATACAAAAATGGGTGTTGGTGTTGAGGTTGTAAAATACAGTTTGTATGGCGTTTCGCACACAAAGTCATGGGTCGATGCAAAAAATTAACGGGGCATATTCCCGATCCTGCCTTTGGCTTACTTTTTTGGGATGATGAAGTGCCGAAGAAGGTGAGCGTGTTCTAGACTGCGGATGATGTTTCGAGCGGCTCGATGTGGCATACCCCGTACATGTTGCCCGACGACTTGGGTTCAGTTTGAAGCCCCTTGCGTGTGATGCATACGAGCTTGAATTATGGGGATTGATGCTCGGACTAGTGCTAACAGAAGACTGCCCTGTACGCGGACAGGTGCCTGCACGAGGCGAGACAGATGCAGACCGCAAATTTCGGTCCAGAGGGAGAAAGCACACAGAGTTGCCGACAGGGGTGGGTGAAGTAGACAAGGCTGGAACTCCTTCCGAACCTGAGCTTTGTTCCGAGATGTGTACTGAGTTGCTACAGGTCCGCACGCCTGAGCTGTGGCTGCATGCACGGCCAAGGCCAACACTACAACGACCTTCGGAAGTGCTGGAGGGTTCTGAATATGCATGCAGCATCGGAGACTCAGAATGGCCCGCGGAAGCTGTGCGTCCTTCTGGAAGTGATGGTGTGTCAGAGCCCGACGTTCTCGAAGGCGCTTCGCTCCGCATTTGGTCTTGCTGCAGCATGACCCATTCTGTACTGCACCCTTCATCTTCAAACCTGACATGAGCAGGCATTGCCGGGGGCGAGCCAGGAGGGAGAGGAGGCAACCCAGGCTTCAATTTGCCTTTGTCTGTATGCGGATGCACATGCTTTGACAGAAGGTGCATCCGTTGTTTCGCGACAACTTGTCTCAGGGCATCACGTTCCTCGGTAATTCGATGGATTTCTTCCGGCGACTTACCCCGGCTCAACTCGAGCTGTTGTCTTTGCACCTCTCCACGCAGATCGAGTACAGCTTTGCGCAGAGAACTAATTTCTTGGTGGGTCGGTTCGTTCTCCCGACTCGATGCTTGTTCACCTAGTTGCTTCCGCAAAGTATCAACTGTGCTTGCCTCCGATATCGCCGTCTGCTGGAAATGTTCCGTATCGCTTCGAAGTCTGTCAAGTTCTCGTCTGCAATGCGCCGCTTCAGCCTCCCATTCATCGGATTTGATGTTCACTTCCTTTAGCTTTTCTTCGTACTCTTTGACTGTGCATCGCAAGTGCTCGACCTCTTCGTAGGCTGTTGTTGCTTCTTTCTTGGCTTGAGCAAGTTCTGCCTCCAGCAAATGCCTTTGGTTCGCCTGTTTGGATGTAAAGCTTCTTAGTTCAAATTCTCGGGGCTCATCCAATCGCCTTCTTGTCCCAACCATCACGTAGGCAAGACTGTACTGAGGGAAGCAAAAGAAATAGAGAGAGAGAGAGACGAGTTAGAGTGCAGGACCATCTCTCCGGGGAGTTTCCGGTCTCCTCACTTCTCTTCGCACTGCTACGGCGGGCGTAAGTCGCTCCGGAGGCGCGCTGCAGGTTACGGCTCTGCTACAGTGAGTGGCGGCACCGGAGTTGGTGCTGCAGCGGGCGCTCTGGCCGGCGGGTGAGCTCGTCTCGCGGGGGATCGCCGCCTTGTAACGCTGCGGGCCCTCTTCTTCCTCGCGACTGCGCGGCCTACGGCGGCGGCTAACACCTTGATGGGAAACTTCAGCTTCCATTTAGCGAAGGCTTCGTCCTGAGGGTACACGGGTTTGGCGTCATTCCAGCTGTCTTTGGAGCAAACTGCTACTATGCCGTTTAACATCGCCTCTGTCCTCCGTCCAGCTGCAAAACGTGGACGGTGTGTGAATCCCGGCATTGCCGGCGCACCCAGGCAGCGTAAAGAGCATACACCCTGACGCCACTTCCCGGGGAAGGCTGAGGCCCCCGTGTCAGCAAAGCTTAGGTCGTTGATGGCTCGTGTTAGATATCCTATCTGCAACCCTTTTTCGGCAAACGTTTCCCCAGGCAGCTTGGATCGCGTGTAGGCCTCAAAATCCAAAGCGAGTTCCACGCCGGTCGTAGGGAGAGGGGGGGTGTTGACCCAACGTAGATTCCTTAGCCAGTAGACTAGCGTCGCCGCGAAGCGCGTCCCGATCTGCTTCGTGAGGAGCTCACGGCTGTCCCTTGCCAGCTCAACGTCATATATCTCCCTGCCGCGGCGGAGGCAAGCTCCCAGGGGCGCGTCGTCGCGATATTGCGCCATCTCGATGGAGATGGTCCCGATCAGCTTCTGGACCCTCTCCACGAGTACCGGCGGGGTTCCGATGGGGGGAATCCCCCGTGTGCTCAGGCATAGGGGCATATTCTGTGCCGCCACTTCGAGTCGGCAGCGTAGATTTACCACCTGCCCCCTGGTCCCGGGCATTCCCAGAAATAGTGTAGCAGGGTCCCCGGCGTCCCACCGTCGCAGAACTCGCATACGCCGTCATCCGTTCCCCATTTTCTGTTGCACCACTCGCGAGAGTACACCGCTCCTGCGATGCATTTGCGGATTGCAAAGCTGAGCCTGTCCTCCGTCGCGCGGTTCTGCCACAGTCTGTTCAGCAGGCGCACATCCACCCCCCTCTCGATACCCGAGTAGCCTTGCCTTTGTGTCGTCAGGTAGCGCCACGCTCGAAGACGCAGGCCCTCACGGACGAAGTGCAGTGTCTCCTTTCCCGGAAAAAGGCACGGCTCGCATTCGAACGATAGCAACTCGAAACTGTGCCGCTTCGCCGGCAGGAAACGTATCTCTCGAAGGAGATTGGATATCAGCCCGACGGGGCCCTTTAAGGAGGCGTCAGCCCCGGATACAAGAAGGGCATCCATTCGCAGCCGAAACCTCTCCTTCTGGTATTGCTTCGCGGCGGTGCGGAGTGAGCTGTACCCGGAGGCGCATGCCGGATCGCACAAGTGCGCCTTCGCAACAAGGGTAAGTGTCGCGAGGGGGCTCTTCGCCCGATTTGAGCGAGGAATCAAGCAGGCGGAGAGAGCCGTGCGAAGGACGGAGTTGTTCGCAAAGCCACCGGCCGAGTTGGCGCAGTAGGCCGCGCCGTAGTGCGCGGATGCCGCGATCGTCTGCATGACGCGGAACTTGGTGCGCGGCTTCAGTGGCGACGCTTCCAGCCTGGCTGCGGCTTCCACGGTCGCGTCAGACCTACCGTTGTCCACAGGCCCTTCTGTGCCCAGGGGAACGCCCAGAACCTTAACGGTCTTCACCGACTTCACCGCCTTGCCTCCAACCTCGAGACGGGGGCCTTTTTCCGACGTCGAGAAGGAGGCACACTTGCCTTCGTTGAGAGCGAGGCCGGTCAGACTCCCGAATATCGCGGTGACTTCTATTCCTTCCTGGAGCAGCTTCGCGAGTCGCGAGAGGAGGTACAAGTCATCAGCAAAGGACTTCGGACTCACTCGTGCCCGGCTGACCAGGGCTTTCGAGAGCACGGACAGAAGGGCGTTGATCAGGACCACGGAGATAGGGCAGCCTTGGAGGATGCCGTTCGTGACCTTGAATTCATCGCCCACTCCCAGCGGGTACTTGAAACGACGTCTGAGGTACTTATAGACGTGGCGCAGAGGCGCCAGCACACGCTCATCAGCCCCAGAGCCTCAACTAGGTCGAGTACCAAACCTTGCGGAACGCGGTCAAAACATTTCGCAAAGTCGAGCGCGATCCCGTGTAGCGGCGTTCCGTTAATAAGGGATTCCTCTATCGACAGCGCGATGTCCATGATGACGTCGTCGCAGGAGTGGCCTTTCCGGAAGCCATGTTGAGACTCGTGTATCCACTGCTCTTGCCAGACAAGAACGTTGAAGTATGGCTAAAGATAAAGTGGTGTCACCTGAGGGGGTAATCTCAGGGCCGCCCACGTGATAAGCCGTTAAGCATTGAGTTCTTTTAAGTACATGAACCACATGGATTAGCATGCACTGCCTTGAAAGTCAGGTTATCGGATGACGTCGTCACCTGCCATTGCGTCGTCAAGGTCGAGCATTTGTGGAGCTAGCGGGGTTTGGCTTTCTTGCGATTCCAGAGACTGAGTCGGCGAGTACGAGGGCGGGCACGTGTGTCCGTTTTTCACTTTCGAGGGCATTGGTGTGCCCGTGGTCCCCGGTCGTTTCTGAGAGCTGCTTGCCCTCGGTACCTTCTTCTTCCTTCGTTGCACCCCTGAGTCGGGGGTGGTCGCCTTCGTCTTCTTCCGCTTGCGGCCGGCGATCAGGCCTTCCTTCGGGGTGCCGAGCACCCTCTTCTTCAGCGCTGGTCGTTCGCTGGTTCCTGGCGTTGGTGGCGGCCTCTTGGTCGCCCGTCCGGTCGTCGCCGTCTCCTTTTTAGTAGGGCCGCCCACGTGATAAGCCGTTAAGCATTGAGTTCTTTTAAGTACATGAACCACATGGATTAGCATGCACTGCCGTTAAGCAGCGGCTGCCGGCTTATCGCGTGACACCTTTTATATGTATGTTATTGAAAGAGTAGCGTTGGCACTCTTACAGGTTCGTTCCCTCGTAGCTCGCCGGGAACGGGCACTCCAGTGAAACTGGGTATGTTACCGTTTCAGGTTTGGGTTTTGGGAGCATTGCCTCATGTGAATTCTGAGACCAATTTCTCCCACGAATGGTGAACCAGCTTTGGTGATCGCTGTTCCGCAGTCGATACATCGATATGTTTCCCGACTTGCGGATCGTGCTCGGTCATTGGAAGGGGCGCGGACAGTCGACGAGTGGTCTGGTTGAGATGAGGAAGCTCCTCGTTCGGCTGTGGATGTGGTATGACTGGACGTGGTTGTGGTTGCGGATGCGGTTGAAGACGGGTCGGTGAGGTCGCTGCACTGGCGCTGAGGTTCCGGTGAGGCTCGTACCTCCAGGTGGTCACCTTCGTCTCGCGCGCGGACAGAGTGAGATGAAGAAGCTCTTCGTTCGGCTGTGGATGTGGTATGACTGGACGTGGTTGTGGTTGCGGATGCGGTTGGAGACGAGTCGGTGAGGTCGCTGCGCTGGCGCTGAGGTTCCGGTGAGGCTCGTACCTCCAGGTGGTCACCTTCGTCTCGCGCTGGGCTATCAGCCGGGTTACCGAGCCCTTGGCACCACTGCTCCGCGTAGCTTGCTCGAAAAACCCCAGGGACGTAGTCGTAATGCGTCTCGCCGTAGTGAGCGAGCATAATTGCTGATTCGTCTTGTTGATCACTTCCGATCCGCAAGTACGTAGGGCTGCCGGTCCGGGTGAGGATAAAGAGAAGGTAGACTACGTTAGCGACCTGGAGCGACGTAAGGTCACCCCACCCTTCGGAAGTTCCGACCGAACTCAAACTCCTCTTCCATTGGGTCCAGGTGCGGTGGGGGAGGACTTCGTTGGTGAAGAAAGCAGGGTTGCGTTCGGCGAATTCAAGGACGTCCGCCCGAACAACGCGGTCGTTCTTCCCTACTGCCTTGCCAATTGCTGCAAATTGGCAATTGCCATCCCCTGGTATGCGTACTAGGGAAAGGCCTCCTGCAGACGCACACTAGCCCAAAGACGATAAACGACACTGGAGACGGTGATGGGCCGCAGCTTCATCTCCTTCTCCATTGGGAGAAATATTCAGGAACGATTGTTGTTGGTCAAACTTGGTTAGATTGGCCAAATTAGCATGTGCAAGCTACGCCCCTGTGACATACCTCTTGTGATGCTTCAACTCCGCTGGTAGATAGCTGATCGGTCAATCTTTTGATTTCCTGATGATAGTTTTTCGCTTGCATCACCCTACTGCCGACTTACGGAATCAAAAGGTGGCTCGTGCCTGCTTCGACATGGTATCTGCCAGAACAAGTAAAGGGGTTGCAAGAACGTGCTTGGAATCGAAAGATTGACGGTGTCTCTTCTGCAGTCCAACCACCAGACTAGGTGTAACATCGTAGCGTGATTTTCATGCATACCACGTGCGTGTAGTGAAACGTGTTATAATGTGTAGCTCTCAAGGATGCAAAACCGTCAGGTGTTGAGCAGTAAAAGATCTGTGTAGAAAGATTGCAGGTCGGAGTATAGACTCGCAGAAGTAAACCAGACCTGTTGTTGCTCTGTGATATGTGCCTCGAGAGATGGTTGCTTTGCATCGTACTTCTCGTTCACTGACTCTAGATACGCCACGTATTCAACCAACTCTTGGTTTTCTTCGAGCTGTTGGTTTGATAAAGTTGGTAGTTTCTCCTTGTGAGCACCGGTTCTCGTCCGATGACACGCACCTGCAGAGTCGGCAGTTGGGACTTTCAATTCACAGCGGGCAGCTTGACGGGATGGAACAGGTGCATGCGATCTTGGCGAAGAACATGTGCTGCAGGACATCTCTCCTCGGGAGGAGCCGACACAGCCTTAAATGCCACTGGGCACACACACACACACACACACACACACACACACACACACACACACACACACACACACACACACACACACACACACACACATACTAGCAAGCTTGCTTGAGCGCCGAAGGCGCGTATAGTGGAATCCCATTTTCCGTTTCCACCATTTGACGTACGCGATGCCTCCTATTCCACTCTCTAAGAGGTTGGACAGCGATAGGATTACGCAAACATCCAGGCCGTTTCCCCTTCGCTGTTTGTACTCCCCTTTCCCCCTTTCCCGTGTGCCGCCCATGCGGCCCTCTTCTCTTTGTATTGCCGTCCGGCCGCTTTTCCTCGACACACACACACACACCCACACCCACAACACGTTCAGGCATTTCTAGGCATACCTTCCGTCTCAAGAAGTCTTGTATTTGCGTTTCATCGACGTCTTCTGTGCTGCAAACACCAGGGGATCGAGTACATGCGGGTATTGGCATCATGGGTTCCTTTTGCTGGTGGTTCGTTTGTCATGTAAAATGGACATGTTGAATATCTTACTGGAAGATCAAGTCAATACTGCTACCTGAAGTCGGTGCCCAAGTCCGTGTACATCTTTCGCACTGCTCACTTCGCACAGGTGTTTACACCCTCTGTAAAGTAGGGAAGAACCGGTGCAGCTACAAGAATTGGTTGGGGCAACAAAGGCACTCCAAGCGCAAACGGAGCGAAAACACGTTTATGCTCATTGCGAAAAGGCAAAGTCATAGGGTTTACGAAGCCGAGATTCTGCCAAGTCTTGTCAACTTCAACAGATAAATATTAAGTCACCCAACATTGTTCTTTCGCGCAAGGTACACTTGGCCTAATGTTTGTCGTTGCTTCTCCATTTTTCTCTTCAGCTCGTATTCTTGTTGCGTTTGTGGGGAGTCATTTGCAGCAAATGAGTACCACACTATACTTCAGCTTGACTTTTTTGTGTTTCCGACGAGAAATGTTTCCGACGATCCCGTGGGACGTACAGAAAAAAACTGTTTTTTTTAAAAGCTACTTTGTGCCTCCGACAGGGCTACATATTCTTGTGCTTTCAAGATACTTGGACATCCAGCAATAAAACTGGACGATTGACAGCTTGGAATAGAAGTCTTCCGCAAGATGTGTAGCAGCAAAACCGTGCTTATCGCTGAAGTGTCTGCTGGTAACCAACATGAACAGCACGCAAAAAGCGATTCTGCTTGCGCAATGCAAGCGTCCGACTTTTCTTGCATAAGTGGGCAGCCAGAGGTTTGTTGAAGAGGTCATTCAAAGTTGATGTTCCACTAGCAAGGTCTCAATGGATCTTTTTCAGTGCAGACCCCTGTTCGAGCCACACTTGACCACTAGCGTTCTTTTTCACTGTGTAAACTGCGCCCGGAGGAGCTACCTTGAAAGTAACACTACGCTGGATTGCGCGAACTCCTGGGATCCACGGAAGGCGCTCGAGGGACTTCCACGTGGTACTATTGACTGACGTCAAGCTCAGAGCAGTATGCAGTTCAGACTTTGTTTCGCTCTCCTGTATTCCGACGACCGCTGTCCATGCAAGTCGGCTCTGCAACCCAATGAAGTTGAGGACCGGTGATAGAATGATTTGATGGGTAACGACACCGATATTCTCTCCTGTAGTGCGCCTTGTGACCGACGAGGTCACCACACCATTACTGAGTTGTGTTACGGTTACCTCAAAAGTCGGAGAGCTCTCGTAGTCCCTGTGGACTTCCAAAACACCCAAGTCTTCTGCCATAAGCAAAAGACAAAATGATCTCACTAAAAGTAAGCCCATGACCACAACAAGGAGAGTGACTGATACGATCTTTTCGACAAACGAAAAGATGTCTATCAGCCCAAGGAAGTACGCCGCCACATAAGAGATCACACAAGCGAAGAAGATGTTTACCCAGCTGCTCATGTACTGCTCGATGCTTGCACCAAATGGAGATCCTTCAAAAAAGCTGCGTTCTTCGCCACGCGCCTGCATTAAAACACTTCTGAGGTGAGGAGAAAATGCTTGTAAGTCGTTGACATCCAGGTTGAGCACCTCATACAAGCTTCTGATGCCACGTTTGGAAAGAACGTGGGTGTAGTCGTGAGCATTGTTTGGTGTGGTGTACGCCAGAAGCTCTTCGTACAAGGTATGTTGTGCATTGTCATGTTTCTCGACCCCCATTGTTTACTTTATGCCAAGGGTTCTATTAGATCAAAGCCCTAAAAAGTGTGGAGGTCGTCAGTTGAACGTGACCGAGACTCGCTTTGCAGCTTTTGGCATCTGGTTCAGGCTGAAGTATCAGAGGTGGGGGGAAATCTTAGTTTAATGTTGAGGGGACGCGAGCCAAGGTGCAGAATTACGGCCCCTTACGCAGGACGGCAGTGCCTGTCTATATGTGCACCAAAGAGCAAGGAATGGCATGAGAGAAGAAGCATCATGCACAAAGTGGGGGACTCCGAAGTGCGCCCACCCACCCACTCATTCCGCATGTCCACTTGTCCACCACCCGCAGCCCCATTTCTTCTGCAAAAAGAATCGGCTGCTGCCGAAGCTTATGGAAGTGCCGAGCTGACATTTCACAGCCTGGGCGAAGACACGCACCTGCTTCTGTTCGATTTGCCCCGGCTTAGAGAATCGGAGATCGGGGGGTTGTGGTTCGCACGCGGTGTTTGCGCACGACACAGCTTGCATTTCCATTCCTGCAATGGAACTGACACAAGAAAGCGAAAGGCGGGTTCGTGGTTGGAACTGACACGCGAAGGCGAAAAGGTAGGTTCGTGGTAATTGTGTAAATGAGTTTAGATGGGTGCAGATAGATGCTGTGAGAAACAATGTTAGGAAAGCTGCCACTCATGCACGGTCAATGTCGTTAAACCTTGTTGCATACATGTTGCCGAACTTGTCTCCATAAAGGATGAAAGAAGAGTTTTGGCGTGACCGAGCAAGTGTATAGGTCTGCCCCCTGGTGTACAAGCAGAGAACCGGTTCGCTGCCGCCGATATCCAACTCAAACCTGTATATCAGAATGGACAGGTTGTTTCGGGCACCAACAATGTGTAAATTTGTTGCATTAGTGTGATTGTTTTGGGCACCAACAATGTACATTTGCCCCAAAGGCCCTGGTCCGAATGTGCAACAGTTCCAATTGCCTTGAGACTTCATGGTCCAAATACATGCACCACCACTAACCTCCCACAGTCGAATTTCTTCAGTGTCATTCGACAATACCAGGCTTGAATTCGGACTGTAGCTTGCGGACAGAATGGTTCCGTTGTGGCCCTTAAAGACATTCTTCACTTTTCCAGTGGCAGCGCTCCAGAGCTTGATGCACGTGTCTGCCCCTCCACTGATAACGTTTTCGCCATTCGGTTCAAAATTGACAACAGTTACTACTGACGAATGGTCCTGTGCATTTGATTTAGAGTTCACTTCGGTTTTATCACCTCAGAAATGTGGTAATAATATTCTCACGATACCTGACTCAAATGGCTCGACCACCTAAAATATCGGGTGTTTTGGGGTGTTTCGGGGAGTTTCGGGAAGTTTCGGGGAATTTCGGGGAAATTCGGGGAGTTTCAGGGAAGACACCCAGCCGCGTTGTAAGGAAGGACAGACTGGAAGGTACAGGTTGACACGGTTTTACACAGGTAGCAACAAGATCCGCTGCGGCAAGGAGAGCAGGAACCGTTCCACCAGAGGTCGTGCGGTTACAGAGACGATGCTCGTGCTCGAGTCGCAGCTGGGGGAGTCGCAGCTGGGGGAGTCGCAGCTGGGGGGCGAACAGGCACGTTCAAAGATGAGGTGTGGGGGATGGACGTATTTTCCACGTATGGGGAGGAATGGATCGGACGTGCTGGTGGGACGCCTTCGAAGACGGCACCTCCGGCAAGAAGGGGCAGAAAAGGGTAAATTTAGTGGGCGGCGGAGACCCAGCGCGTGGAGGTAGGCGTGCCCAGGCCACCACCAAGGACGAGAGAGTGTGCACGAGACATCAAAGTGAAATGCGAAGAGTGCAAGCATCGGCAAGCGTCGGTAGCGCGCTGCTGCCGAGGCACACCACGCGGCAGGGGACGGCCTTGTCGTGAAGTATTCGAGAAGCACAGATGACGCAGTGCTGGACGATCGCGGAATGCTGCAGGAACTCACACCACGGATGCCTGCAGCACGATATGCCGATGTGCGGAGTCGGCGGCGAAGAGACGGAAGCGCGGGCCTTCGCCCCGAAGCGACACCGAAGTCGAGACGCAAGCTGCGACCATCGGCCCAAAGCGCCACAAGGGAAGCGGCGGATGCCGGCGCCAACACCGCCATCGAGAACGCCGCAGGGAATTCTCCGTCGTTCACGCACTCCTGAGACGCAAGCAATGAACGGAGAAAACACGAGAGGTCACATACGATGGGGTTACCCCCCGAGCTAGCCGCAGAAAGTGAGCGAACGGGCTAGCCCCGGAGGTCACGGGGGACGGAGGGTGGGAACCCATGCCCCACGGATCTCGCCGCCGAAGCAACGGAAGCTGGTATCCAGCAAGAAAGTGCACCCCCGCACGAGGGTATCCATGGCCGCACGGCCGTCGAAGGCAGACAATGATAAACAGAGTTGCAGGGAGGGCGGGTGGGAAAATTTTCCCCCGCGATCCAAGTGCGCACCGAGGTGTCCTAAGGGTCGTTTGTTTTACCTAGTAACCCCTGATAAATCAATACAACGAAGCGGCGGCGTAAGGACTCGCCATCATCGAAGACAGATGGCGTGCACTCCGCGGCGGGCAGAGGTGCAAGATAAGGTACCAGTGACGAAGAGAGGTAGCACGACGACGTAGTCACGAAAGCGAGCACAAGCGAGGAGTAAGGTTGATAACCAAAATGAGAAGCACGATGGCCATCCTGAAGAAGCAGGGTTGCAGGATAATGCTTGGCCGAGGATAAGGTTGCTATGACGACTGGGACAGAGAGATAACGAGTCCTCCTTATGGGGTGGTCACGCTTTCGCACTGTTTCCGATGCGGCTTCCAACCATCGAAGGCTAAACTCGGGCGCAGGAGCGGTGCTTGTCGTTCGGGACCAGATGGGGGACGACTGGGTCTGCCCGGTTTACACGTGACTGCTGCAGCGTGGTCAGAAGTGAGAAAGTCATCGGGAGATCCCGGCACCGCCGGCGCACCTACTGGGGGGGTCAAATACAATAGGTATAATATTGTATTTGCTGGGGGAGGCTAAAGAAAACCGGGTTTTCAAAAGTCTGGGTGCTGAAAGTCTGGTGTACAGGCACTTGGGGGTCAACAATGGAGGAAATTTGGCAAAAACGTTGCGGGACGGAAAGAGCTATCCCTGGCATGTATCGGCACCTTTTCGACACTCGATATAGCCTAAAATCTGGCCCCCAGATGGCACTTCAGACTTTGGAAAACCCACTCCGCCAGGAATCGAACCAGCACCCTCAGCACCACATGTGGGTGTGGGAACCGCTGGACCACGTGCTAAAAAAAAGCGGGCCATTTATTTTTGGGCTCGGGTGGTTCTCAGAAATTGTTGAACCCGAATCCGAGGAAAAGCCATCGACAACGAAATCAAGCAGTAAGATTGGACTCCCGGCTTCAGGAGTGTTCCACATTGAAACTTCTCTCGAAAAAGAAGCTGCTCTCGAGTGGGGAAGCCCGTGGAAGCCCCTGCAAACCCCCACTGAGGACAAATAATATTGTATTCCAAGACTATGCTCACCAAAACCCCCTTTTCAGCGTACCTATTGTATTTGCCAATAATATTGTATTTGACTACCTACAGTATTTGACCCCCCCCAGTAGACAACGCAGGGAGCAGACGCCCTGGCGCCACCTGGGAACCCCTGAGTCGGCGCAGCTTAGGTCGTTGATGGCCCTCATAAGGTACCCTATCTGCAGCCCTTTCTCGGCGAAAGTCTTCCCTGAGTTTCGACCGTGTGTATGCCTCGAAGTCCAGAGCAAGTTCCACGCACGATTGGAGCTGTCCCAGGTCAGATTCCGCAGCCAAAAGACCAACGTCGCAGCGAAACACGTTCCGAGAGTATACCATATGAATTCACTACCACGACAGAAAGGTAAGCACACCCGAAATGTCAGAAGAGGTTCCTTCATCTTTTTCGACTTCGTCGTGAACAGCCGACAACTGCTTGTTTGTTTCATTAAAAATGTAATTCCCTTATATCCCGTATGTCCCATTGGGATATAAGGGAACAAAATTTGTTGACCACAGAACCTGGCCAGACCAGTCAGTCCGACCAGCCCGGACTGACCAGACAGCCTGGACAGACCAGACAGTCCGACCAGCCTGGTCAAACCAGACAGCCTGGACAGCCTGACCAGACCAGTCAGTCCGACCAGCCCGGACTGACCAGACAGCCCGGACAGCCTGGACAGACCAGACAGTCGACAAGCCTGGCAGGCTGGAGGCTGGAGCCTGGCCAGTCTAGTCCGGCTGACCCAGAGTCCGACCAGTCTGGACTGCCTGACCAGACCAAACCCTGGCGGTTGGTGCTGCAAGATCAACAGGAACGGTGGTCTTCTAGGTCCTTGGTTTCTTTCAATGGGAAAAACGGGACAAAATTAGTTACCCAATGAACAGATGCAGAACCCCCGGTACAAGGTTGTTAAAAGTCAACACGAATCACAGGACGTGGAACATGATTCGTAGGACCGCGGCAGGCAATAGGCTCGGTCAGGACTGATCCCTCACACCGAAGTGATCACGGGTTGTCTTGTTGGGCTTTAGAAAACCCCCCAGGTGACAGCAAACCTGCCCCCAGAGCAAACTGGAACTGGTCTTAATTTGTACTTTCTAGCTTTCATTCGATACG
Organism: Diplonema papillatum; assembly: GCA_030068145.1. NCBI lineage: Eukaryota > Euglenozoa > Diplonemea > Diplonemida > Diplonemidae > Diplonema > Diplonema papillatum. The sequence goes on from JAPJBO010000285.1 coordinate 35,742, forward strand.
TTTGCAGTAGTCCCGCAAATACACCCAGCAGATCAAAGAAAGGGGGAAACGTGGAAAATGCAGATCAAACGGGAGTAGAATGTGCGCACGCTTATCCGTCTCTTGACTTACTATGCCGTGTTCTGAAAGCTGTCGAGGGGCCCCTCCATAGGTTCTCGCATGATTCGTTCGCCTTTGTAACACTATCCGTTTGTAGTAGGCTTCGCAATTGTGTTCTTGCAATATCTAACCGAATGGTGGGTGGCGGATTTCCGCGCTCGTGCGCAAGACACAATTATGCTGCTTTTGCAGTGCAAGCTGAACCCGGTTCGCGACTTCGGTCGCGGTAAAGTGTTACAAAGTCTTCGGCTTTCAGATCCGGATACGCGTATGCAACAGATAGTTAGAGGTCACTTGAAGGATACCCGTGTGCAGCGTTCGAAAGAGTTTGCGTATCTGGAGTCTTATTTTTTTGGGGGGAAGGCCCTTTCGACCCTGTATTTTTTGAGAAGATTTTTGAAACAGCCCGAAGATATTCGTCGATTCCTGATATTCGTCCAGCGTAATGGTTGTCCAGATTACTGACCGTGAGAAAGGGTTCCAAGTACATGCTCTCAATTCTGTCTGAGTGCGCGACGCAGTTTCCCGATAGCCACCGCGTGCCTTCTGTGCCAGGGGTCGAATACGTTTACTTGCTGACCGGTGCTAACGTTGTAGAAGGCCCACCTATCAGCCTGAGTTCAGCTCCACAAGGTTCGTTTCGTGAAGGCAACTCATGATCACTTCGGTGTGAGGGTACTAGTCCTGCTAGAAACTACTTGTGGCCGCCTGCTCAGTTGTGTGGTCTTCTCTCCGTACAGTGCATTGACCGGGATATAAGGGCATTACACCTTTAGACAAACCAGACGTGCCAAATAACTGTTATTATTCGACCCCCCTTTAAACGCAGCCTCAGATTTGGAATTTCTTTGTTTCAACGGCACCAAACGTCCCCCCGATTAGTCGCTACGACCCCCGGAAGAAGAAGAAAAAAGAAAAAGGCCGCTCCTGGTCCAGGAACGTGACGGTCAACCACAGTTTGCAAAGCTTGAGTCGGAGGCAGCACAGTGCTACAACCCCGTCCGCTCTGCCCTGCGGCTGACCGTCTCGACGAGCGCGAGCGCCAAGCCCCAAGGTGCGCCACGCCTTGGTGGTTTAGTTTGGGAAATCGGTAGCCATTTGACCCGTAGGCCCGTGGCTCTGCAGTACCGCCGCTTGGCTCCCGTGTAGCAGGCTTTCCCTGGGTACCATCGACCCCCGGGAAACCTTTTTAGAGGGGTCCCCCAATAATCGTCATGACCACAAATTTTGTTCCCTTATATCCCAATGGGAAAACATTTTTTGTTCCCTTATATCCCTCACCTTCATTAAAGCATTCCAGGAATTAGGATTTCGTAATTGTCGAACGCTGATGCCCGGCACAAAACCCAGGTATGAGTGAGGGTTGGATGGAGAGGGCGCAGGCGTGCGCTTTGAAGAAGGCCGTGGAAGTCGGCTGAACCGGGAGCTACCGGAGAAGGTGTGTATGTGCTTGGCTGTTACAACCTGGCTCGATTACGGGATGTTAAAACCTCGGGGATAAAAGACTGCGTGTTTTTCCCGTTCAAGAAAAAAGGTTACATACTGCCAATCCTGACATCCGGTCACAAGAAACTGACTGTTGCGGCTGAAGGTGGCGCAGGACACAACCTTTGGGTGCTGGTAAGTCATTAGTTGCCTCGCTGTTGCCATGTCCCAGACAATGAGAGAGCAGTCACGCGATGTGGTCGCTAAGAACTTGTCGTCATTCGAAATTGTTGCACTGGTTACGGTGTCACAGTGACCTACGAAGCTCTGCACTTCTCTTCCAGTGATCGTTTCGTAGCACATGATGACGGGTGAAGTTATGCAACTGACGACATAGTGTTTTTCTGACGATGTGATTGCGAGGCATTTGATACGTGAAGGCCGAGCTGGAAGGTCACGGGTATGGAACGACCAGATAGTTTTGTTGTTACGTCGAGAGCGTGCCGGTTGTGACTTCAGATCAATATGTTTAGCATTGGTTCCTGTCAACGCGCCAGTACCCCTACCCTTCTTCACAGGGCCTGCTGGAGGAACAGGTGCCTTTTGTTTGTCATCCTTCTTCTTTTGCGGTGCATCCGGCATGGCAATGCTGAAGTCGCCAAACACGAACATGTCGTCGTCGGAAGGCTTTTTCTTGTTGTCGAAGTCTTGTTGAATTTCCTCATCCATCTCATTCTCAAGCGCGACTGCAAAGTCACTGAAGGCAAAGACTCGTGGATCCGGCTCCTCGTCCACAATGTCAAGGTCGACGTCTACCCGATTTGCCAGATAATTCTTCTTGTTGGCCTTCAATTGAAAGTCGCCAAATGTGAAAGATTCGTCGGCAATCATGTCTTGCATCATCAGATCCTCGGCTGTATTTTTCCGTGTTTGAGTAGAAGGGTCCATTCTTAAAGTGCGCTAACGCACGGTATTCACCGGTGAATGGCAGCTGGCCTCAACACGGCTTAGACATCGCGGTGTTTCATGAGTATGAGACAAAGCATACCTTGCGAGGGATTTGTTTCCTCTTCTCTGTCATTGCTATGGGATATTAGGAAATCCCCAAATATAAAGTCTCGCTGTGTGAGTTCGGGTACGCATCCAGACGACCTCGGCAAGCCTTTACGGTAACGGGAAAATGAGCTGATCACAAGAAGTGGGTAGGAGACGAGAAGAGTCCAGCGATGCAGAAGTATGTGTGCATGGCTTGGCACATGCCAGCTTTCTAGATTCTTTCTTCTCTCGAAAGAACAACTCAATAAGTGAACCGGCGTCATGCTACTAATACATCCTCCTCCTACTGCGTATACTGGCTCCGTCTGCTGCTTCGTCTTCACCGTCGCGGATGATGCATAAATCGAAAGTAGAAAGGTCAGACAGTGATTCGGTGTGTTTGTCACAATCGTCGTGACGCCTCAGGACACGGCTTCAGACAAAAGGGGGGGGGGGGTTGGGCAGATGTTTTCTGGTATATACTGGGCATGTGGGGTATAGGACCCATACCCCCCCAGGAACCATGTTTTCGGGCCGATTTTGGGGTCCAATGCCCTCGGAGAACCTTTTTCTGAGCGCAAACCTCAGTTGTTGTGGACTTTGAGGCCCCAGGTAGGGTTACGACTGTACAATGGCTACTACTACTACTGGATCTAGCAGGTGTGCCCACGCCCGACACTTTGGCCGCACAGTTAACACCCCCACACGATGCTGGAGTGCACCGTGCGGGGCCTCGAAACCCACAGAAACAGAGTTTTGCGCTCAGAAAAAGGTTCTCCGAGGGCATTTGGCCCCAAAACCGGCCCGAAAAAATGGTTTCTGGGGGATATGGGTCCCATACCCCACATGCCCAGTATCTTACTATGCCATAAAACATCTGCCCAAACCCCCCCCCCCCCTTTTGGCATCGTACACGGTGCAGTAGTAAAGGCTTTCACTAGTAAACTTAAATTTTACTAGTGCACTTGTAAAATTTACAAGTGCACTAGTAAAATTTACAAAAAAAGTGATTTCAGGTGTTTTGGCAGGTGTTTTGGGGTGAAACAAGAAGAAACTGTGGCAAGTGAAGCACACATTCAGAAGAACCGGCTTCTTTTTCACCTAACTCGTCAAAATGGGGCTGGGAGAGCAGAGCAAAGTGACAACCCAGTGCTTGAGAGCCCCGCGCGTAGGCAGACCGCGTCAATCCAGATTTCCCCACTCCAAGGCAAACGTGAACACTCGAACACGACCCCCGTGTGGCTCGATGCGGTGGGAACACGGGACAATAACATCGGAACAGACGGAGCGCGAAGGAGGAGGCGTTCTTGTCCTCTCAGAGCAGAGTCGTGCACAGGTACGTCCTGGTACCAGAAATAGAGTTGCACGGCAAAAGACGCTCTGGTATCTTGCTTTTGGCCCAGGAGGTTACGAATATCTCTGCCTGCGTGCGTCTTGTGCCGGACAGGCTTGGCATCCATTTTTTGGACTGAGTCGTGGGCAACAGTGCGGTCAACTCTGAAGGGCAAATACCGATAAACGGAAATAAGTTGGACCGGACAAAATGGTCCAACTCACCTATTTTGGGCTCTGGTGGTCCAACTTTTGTCCGGCCACTTTTTTTCGGGGGGTTCTGTGTACTTGGTGCAGTTTTGCGGCTGGCCAGCACTCGCTCCACTCCGTAGTCGCGCATGGGTCCGCCGCCAGGAGTTCCCGAACACTGCGCGGCGCTGCGTAACCCGCTGAGTTCCCTCCAGCAACTCGCAACGAAGCACCCTGGCCATGGTCATTGGTCGCCATGGCCCTGTGGTGGAATCACAAGATCTTCCTTGCGCGGAAGGGTGTTTGATCGCGACCGGTTGCGGTTGGTCAGTGCCGAGGGTGGACCAAGATGCGTCCACCGTCTGTCCCATTGCTTTGGTAGAGTGCAAACGCAAAACTGCAGAGTGCAAACGAGATGGCTCGAGGTTGTGTGGCTGACAGTGAAGGAAAAAGTATGAGCCGCCAATAAACGACGATCTTGGTACGCTCAAGAAGAAACCCAACGCATCTCTCGCGCCTGACTACCCATTTGTCACGGGACATTTTTTACCTCATGCCCATCGACCCAACCCCGCCTAAGTGGATACGTGCCTGGGCGGAAATATGGGACATTCCCCATTATGCTATTAAAGTTTGCTAATTTCCCCATTATGCTATTAAAGTTGCTAATTTCCCCATTATGCTATTAAAGCTGCTAATTTCCCCATTCTGGGGGGGTTTTTTGCTAATTTCCCCATTATGCTATTAAAGTTGCTAATTTCCCCATTATGCTATTAAAGTGGTGCTAATTTCCCCTTTTGGTGAACATGCTGATTGTTTCCCGCGGACCAGCACAGTGCCAAGACGCTGTGACTTGCAAAGTTAACTGTTCGGAAATAAGCCGTTTTCTCGAAACAATCTACTGAAAGTAGGCTAAGTAGCGCCGTCGAATCGATTTCATCAAACGACTGCTCGCGTTAGGCACAGTTAGAAAGTGCAATGTCATTATCTTCCTCGAAAATGGACAAAACTACTCACAAAAAGTCTTGACCAGACTACCTGTGCTGTACTACGACCGCCAGTAGCCCAGTCGCAGAATGGGGAAATTAGCAAACTTTAATGGCATAATGGGGAAATTAGCGCCACTTTAATAGCATAATAGTCTGACACCAGACTAAGTTGGAGCAGACTAAAGACAGCTGCACCGAAGCTAAGCTCTCACTGTCTCAGCGGCACTGTAGCAAAGCAACAGCTTCTGCCAAGTTCTGGCGGAAAAACTCGGGAACCATACTGCAGGCTGCACTGCAGCGTGGACCTTTGTGGTACTCATTTGGAAATTTGATACATGAGATGAGGCTTTTCATCATTTCATGAGCCCAGTTTGTGTTGTCACAGTTGTGGATTCAGATACAGTGGAATGCCGCTGCGGTGGCCATGATGGGCGCCGGGTCAAACCCGAAGTGCCAGGGCGGGCACTTCGGGTTGCTGCCATGTCTTGGACCAACCAAGGACTCCTGAAGGAGTGTACTGAAGATTTCATGACCAGCAAGCTATTAGCCGTATCCTCACACACGTACACAAATCCAAGGGTTTGCGGGAAACCATTCCCGAAACGGTAGGACATGTTCGTGGTAGAGGCCGCGGGAAACTGTGGAAAACGGGTGGAAACCCGCCGAAACCCAAAAAAAATGTTTTAATGGCATAATGGGGAAATTAGCAAACTTTAATGGCATAATGGGGAAATTAGCACCGCTTTAATAGCATAATGGGGAAATTAGCAGCTTTAATAGCATAATGGGGAAATTAGCACCACTTTAATAGCATAATGGGGAAATTAGCAAACTTTAATAGCATAATGGGGAAATTAGCACCGCTTTAATAGCATAATGGGGAAATTAGCAGCTTTAATAGCATAATGGGGAAATTAGCACCACTTTAATAGCATAATGGGGAAATTAGCACCGCTTTAATAGCATAATGGGGAAACTAGCAGCTTTAATAGCATAATGGGGAAATTAGCACCACTTTAATAGCATAATGGGGAAATTAGCAGCTTTAATAGCATAATGGGGAAATTAGCACCACTTTAATAGCATAATGGGGAATCACCCCGGAAATATGTTGGACCGGACAAAATGGTCCAATTGTTTTGGTCGTCCGCGGTCCAACCTTTGTCCGGTCCAATATATTTTCGGTCCAACATATTTCCGGTCCAACTTTCTTCTGCTTATGATATGGAAGATCCACGGGGGGTTTCGAGGGCTGAAGGATTCTTGTCACACGAGGGTGCTAGGGGAAGTTGTTTGGGCTGTTGCCGTGAGAATAGTACTTCTTGGGGTTTGGCGGTTGCTTTGGTCGGGTCGGGGTGTTGGGAACGAACGCGGTGTGCCTACTGCTTCATTTTATTGTCGTTGATTATTGGGGTGTTGCTGCCGCTGCCGTGCTTGCGTTCTCACCTTCTTCCTATGCTTGTAGGGCCCATGTTGCCCATTCAGCGCACTTGTCTCCCGGGCAGCTGGCACGCGTAGAGCCACACTCCGGATTACCGCGTGGTTCCCTTCGCATAGGCGTCCAGGGCCTGCATTCGGGTGCCCGAACACCGGCCTTTGGTCCGCCTCCGGCTGAACCATCTAAGGTGCGCTGTGTCGCCCCCTGTCAGAATGTGTTGAGAGGTGGCCTTTTCGTTGCACCCTCCTAAACCACATATCTCCGTTGTGCCGTTTTGTAGAATCGATTGCCTCACTAGCGCACTGCTCCGCTGGACCTCCGGAGTTGGTGCAGCGTCTTGCCGTTGATGCTGCTCTGTGGCGCGTTTAGTCGCTCTCTGATGCTCGAGGGTCCCCCGTGCAAACCTGCCGATCTCTTCCATCTGCACTAGGCCGGCGGCATCTTGGGCGCATACATATTGATCCACATCAAAGACGCTTCGTCCGTTTAGCACTCTTCCTGCTGCCTCGTCCGCTTTTTCATGTTTACGAAACCTCACAAATTCTGACTATTATGGTCGAGCCCGAGTGTTACATTGATGGGCTGTGTGGAACTCCTCACTGCGGCAACAACAATGTCAAGATCCCTGCTTGGGCAAAGCCTCCGTGCCGAAGCGTGTCGGGAAATGGTAGGCATGCTCGGACCGACTGGAAGTATTCGCAACAGTCAGGCGGCCGCTTCTGCCCAGGGTTCCCCGCTCCCCGCTCACGTCGCTATTGTAGAGTGTGTTTCACTGTTGTGAATTTGGCACGACACCACTCACAGTGCGTCTCTCTTGCCTCCGTTTCTTCTCATTTGTAGACGCTTTTCCTCGGCAGCTGTCAACTAGCTCAACAAAAGTCTCAGGGTAAAGGGGCTGGACAGTGCGTACAGTTCCAGTTGGGTGCGCGCTGCTCCTCTCATCCTTTTTCAACGGCGCCGCTGTCTATCAGGGGAGATGATTCCCATCAAGGCCCCCAACAACCCTGCCCAACTCAGTCCGAGGGGTAGTGCACATCGACCAAACCTCCCCAGTTTTCGATCTCGCAATTTTTCACGCAAAATCCCCTATAAATCACTGTTTTGGACTGAAAAACACCTGAATTCACTTGTAATTTTTACAAGTGCACTAGTAAAATTTACAAGTGCACTAGTAAAATTTACTAGTGCACTTGAAAATTTTACTAGTAAAACTGTAAATTTTACTAGTAAAAGTTTTTCCTAGTAAATTTACTAGTAAAAGGGTCATTTTACAAGTTTACTACTGCACCGTGTACCATATTAATCTTCTAAGATCTGCGATCTTATACGACAAAAAGAAAACCCCTCCGAGTCCCCTCCTTTTGATGTTGTCACTTCGTCAAACTTCCTACTCCGAGCGATTGAATGCAGCAAGCTAAAACTGTGCACATTCATGTGTGAGCCCCGACGGCACACAAACTGCAGAGAGTGAACTCCCTGTGAGGTATTCGGTCATTTGCTATCCTATACACTGAGGCTTCATCATGAGGAAAAAACGTAAAGATGGGACAGCGTGCAACAAGAGGGCAAACCGGTGAGCGGGGAGATTCAGGGGCACTACCGCTTGAACCTTGAGGAAGCTCGAGATGGACGGGCGTGCGCTTCTTTTTGTTGGCGATCCTTGCGGCGACGGCTGCGGCAACTGCGACGAAGATCGCGCTGGAAAACAGTGGTGAAGCCGAAGGTTTTTTCTGTCTACCAGAATAGCATATCGATGCCCTGAGGCGACCAGGGGCCGACCTGTTGGGTATGCCGGCCCTTTTGTTGCTTCTGCGCTCATGTAAGGCCGTCATTTTTTTCAACACTGCGACGGAGCTTCTGTACTTCTTCTCACTCAAGAGTGGCACTTGTGCTGCGGCAATTGCGACGTCTACATCGTGTAGCGTCACCATGGCTACATTTACGGTACTTTTTCTCGCTTTATGTGGGTTTGTAGTTTACTTGCCAGGTCACCTTTTAGTGTATAAGCGTCGAAACGACATGGCTGCTGCGCCACTTAACTCGAGCACCCTCTCCCTGCTGGCACTTTGACAAACACCGAAAAGACTTTGTTCTATTATGGTACTTCATGTCGACAAGTTGCTATTTAGTTAGGGTAGAAAGTTTTTTTTTTTGTGCCCATGTTATTTTGACCCCCAAAATTTTCCGCGCAAAAACAAAACTTTTCTTGGCTAGGAAACCACAACGTCCCCGAAGAAGAGAAACGAAGATTCGGGTTCTCATGAGGACCAGGGGGGCACCAAAAGACAGACAAATCCAAAAAACACCGAATTTCCGCGTTTAGAGGCAGGGTTTAACATACTCTGAGTGATTTTTGGCGGACCAAAAAATCGACAATTTGTCACAAGTCTGTCATGCCACACTGTGATGTTCGTGTGTGCATGAAGAGACTTTGCGTGTCATTTCGTAGTTGTTTTGCTTTTCTTGTGCTCGACTCTCACGTCGTGCGTTCTCTGCTTGTTGAGCCAACACACGGCTTCGTCAAAAAGGTTTGGGCAAGGGAGCTACACAGGTGTGCCTACAAAAGACCATCACGTCGATGGAACGGCGAAGGAAAACCGCAATTTGTGTCATGTCAGTTGGACACGAAACCTTCTGCTTCACCTTTTTCTTTTGAACGGACCCCTTACCGCCACCATGCTACGGTTGCAGTCTGATGCTTGAATGGGAAAACTTGACTTTTTCTTTGAACCAACTACACCCTGAAGGCTGTGTAAAGTTCTCGTATCGAGTGTTCCTGCTACCGGGGAGGCAGCAGAAGACGAGTAACAACCGACGCGAGCGAGCGAAGATGCGGCGAACGAACTCTGCGTCGAACCCGACAACAAAACGGCGTAGAGGAGCGCCCATCGAAGCGCGGCCATCGCCCAAGCGCCGTGAAGAAGCAGAAATCGACGCGCAACCGATGAACCTGGACGAGCAGTCGAAGGAGTCGCGAGGCACCAAACGCGCGCCTGTGCGCGACGACCTGTTAACAACCTGTTAACAACCCAAACCTAGAATAAAAGTGCATGCACAACGAAAGTTAGAAAAAAAAAACCTTGTAAGAAAATTGGAAAAAAAGTCGCGGTCTCAAAAACCCAGGACCGGGGGTCCCGAGTACATTCACCCCTGCACTTTCCTGTTGAAAAGTTTTTTTTTTCCAAAAGTTTTTTTTCCCGGAGGTTTGGAAAATTTTGCGCGCGCGCGAACATGGGCACAAAAAAAAAAAAACTTTCTACCCTTAGTGGTGTTACCCACAATGCTGAATATAGAAGTTTGATAGAAGTTGTATGGAGTAGAGGGTGTCACTTTTTATTGCTATAATGATGGTGCACAACGCTGACGTTTTCTTGAGCCGAACTCCCGTTTTCTGCGCGCAAGCCCAACTGCGGTTGTGGTTCGCGCTGCACGCGGCCCTTTGGACCCATTTCGGGCGAGGTAAAGACACTGGCCTTGCCAACACCTCCAGTACTTTCTGACCACCTGTGATGTTCATCTTGGCAAGGGGCCAATGTGCAAGCGACCTTGCGTTTCTTGTGCTGATGCACTGGATGGCTCGCCTCGGCCTTTCCCTGCCACCAGCTCACAAGGGTGTTGTCCTGGCGGCTGGCTGGGCAGCTGGCTGGGCGACTGGCTGGGCAGCTGGCTGGGCGACTGGCTGGGCGACTGGCTGGGCGACTGGCTGGGCGACTGGCTGGGCGACTGGCTGGGCGACTGGCTGGGCAGCTGGCTGGGCAGCTGGCTGGGCGACTGGCTGGGCAGCTGGCTGGGCGACTGGCTGGGCAGCTGGCTGGACGACTGGCTGGACGACTGGCTGGGCGACTGGCTGGGCGACTGGCTGGGCGACTGGCTGGGCGACTGGCTGGGCGACTGGCTCCGTTTTGCATCACAGCCGCGCCAAACCGACGGGCCACCGGCGTTGCTGACGTGGTCACCGTATTTCAAAACAGCCGCGGCAATCCCGCCATGCACTGCTCGTAAGTGCCCAGTGCTATCTGGGAGAGGACTGGTGCGGTTTCTGCTGCCATCTTTCCTTGTTTCAGCATAACTTTGTTCACGATCATCGTGAACGTACATGACATTGTTATGTGCAGATTTGTTCCTTCCCTGGTTCATCCATTTAACCCCTTAACTCCAGGCTCTCAACTTTTCCCTGGTTATTTGGTCGAAATCCAAGCTTAAAAGTTCGTTCCCCTCCTTAGCGGTCTCGAGGCCCTTCGAGGGTGCACTTGAAGCTTGTGTGATATTTTTGCAACTGAGCTCTTCGCATTTAAGAGTTTTCCGTCTGATATACACACGGTGGCCCTCAGGACAATATGTCTGTTGAGCGTCGAGCCTGTCCTGAGCTTCTGGATTGGTCAGGGCCTTTTGCCCACCCCCGGCCACCCGACCAGCATTTTAGCTAAAGGTGGCCAAATACTCGGTAAGTCTTCTGAGGGTTGTTCTAAAATACTTCTGGGGGGTGCATAGACAGGAGCGTTCACAACAAGCATCCAATTCGGACAGCTTGAAGACGCTGTCCAAGTAGTCGTTTTGGAACCTTGCCGTCGTAGTTGTTGCTGCAGTCGTAGTCGTGTGCACTTCCTCCGCGTGGCACCACACTCCTGGAGGCACTTCAAACAGATGAATCCTCTTGTACCAGTCTCTTCTTCACTTCGGGCTGAGGAAACGAAGCAACCTTTCTCCAGGTTTTCGCACTGCAGATTTTGCAGCATCCCTGTTCTTCAGTACCTGCCATCCCAGTTCTGAAGTGCGCTCATAGGGGATGGCAATATGCCTGGTGAAGTGAAGTGCAAAAGGAGGGGCCATGGGGGACAACCTTTTTGGGTCGTATTCTGACGATTTCGTGACCGATCTTTCCATTCCGTGTCTTCTCGGGAGCAACATGCACATATCACACGTACCACACGCGCTCCCGGTATGATCTAAATATAATTATATCGGGTTGAACGCGTCCAAGGGGGGTCATCTTTTTTTTTCTAAACCCTCGGGAACAGAGAGACCGGGGACACCTGCGCGCATAGCATCAAAAATTGGTCGATTTAGTGAAACCTTTGGTGACTGTGTGCGCTGCCATAGGGTGGTCATTTTTGACATATCGAAATAAAAAGTGACACACCCCCCCTGAATATAGAAGTTTGATAGAAGTTGTGTAGGCTCCTAGTGGGTAACACCACTTAGGTGTAATTTGGTGTAAAACGAAAGCCGTCAGCGTCCATTTTTGTTAAGCATTGAGTCAACGATGATGAGAATGAGGTCAGGTTGGTCATTTCCAGGTCAAGGTTTGTTTCCGCTCGCTTTCGCAGCGCGGACTTTCCGAGCCGTTCTGGCTGTTTTGGGTCGATGGGAAAGAAGATAGGCCTTTCACTAGCGTCGAGTTCTTCGGCAGCGTGGACCTACGCGATCTCTTTCCTCTTCGCGTCTTCCCTGTCGGGGATGCGGGCTTTTTTTGGAGACTCCTGCAGGGTCCGCGACCTTCTTGTTAAGCATTAGGAGCACTACTTGCAGTTTTGTGAAGCTCTTTGCCACTGTTGTCTTGGACTCACTCGCTAGCTCCCGTTCAACTAGTCCTTTTGAAAAGCTGGCCTGCTCTGCCTAGGCGGTGGGTTCGCGTCGTCGGAGCTGCGCATCGACACTTAAAATCAGCACACACACGGTCGCTCCGCACACTACTAGATTGACAACCTTAGAACGGTGGAAGCAAACAAAAATCGCAAAACACGTGTGGTGTATTCACGACACAAGACGAAGTTGTTGAACGTTGACTTGTTTGCAGCTACCCTGTTGACGCTTCAGGCATGACGCTGCGTGCATTATGATCAAGGAAGTCCAGACTCCGTTGCACATTCTCTCGAATGTGCTGTCGGGTTTCTGATTCTCGGACAATAGGGATTGATGGCTAGCGGAGTTCGTTTCGACCCTCAGAATACGATGGCACGGGTTGTTTGCCCGAGCTTTACCGCCGATTACAATGCTCCAACCGTGGTGGGCTGCCGAATTACCTCTCTGTTTTCTAAAATGAGCTTTTGAGTTCGGCCCACTGACTTGTGACAATAAAGGACTTCCAGGTCACATGATGGTTTGTAGCATGGAATTTGGAATGGCAGGTTTGTGGTCGAGCAGCCCTTTCCTTACATTTTGAGAGTGCCATTGAACCTCGGGGACACAGATATTCGAACTCAGAATTTAAAAACAGAGACGCAGCATGCGCTTCCCGAAACAGTCGGAGTGACCCGAGTGGTCGCAAGCATTCTTGGGATCGCATGAATAACCTTGGACAGAAGAATCATCTAACGAGCCACGAGTTTGGTGCAGAATGAAATGTTGTTGCTGAGGGCGGCATGCAGTTAGTTTGCATAGGTCCGCAAAGGAGTGAATTCCTTGACGAGAGTCAGTGTTCAGCCCTGTTCACAGTTGCAATTTGTTGGCATTGTCTTGGACCAATTTCGTGGCTGTTGCAAGTGAGGAGATGTTTGCTGACACATTGTGAAGTATGCGCGCTATTCGAGGCCTGCAACGACAAAATGAATGAACCCCGCTTTTTGAGAGGAAGAATGCCAGACAGCAAAGGGGAGCAGACGCCCTACCACCAATAAGTACAGCGCTTCGGTGTACCCTCGCGGCTCAAGCGGGTGTAACTGCATAAGCTAGTCTTGTTGGTCTTAGGGAAGTGGAGAAGGGAGATGCTTTCATGCCGGAGTAAAGACGAGAAAAAATGTAGCAGGTGCGGTTGTAACAAAACAGAAAGAATTCCTTGATGTCGGTACGGCCAATCCAGATTCTCTCGCGCAGGGAAGAATGTAATTGGAAGCAAGATTTGAGCTCGGCATCTTGCAAAGAAGTGCTCCCCTCCTTTTCCTCCACGCTTAAAACAGGATACATCGTGGGGAATCAGTGAAGAATCCCGTATTGGCCAAGATCGGAATGTGTTTCTCAAGATTTTCGAAGGTTATGTTGACCAGATCTATGCTATGATGGTTCGCATTGCGAAGGTATATGGCCGTAGGAAAAGGAGACATGGGCGGAAGAGCGTATCAATGATCTGCAGTGACCGGGAATTAGTGTGCGAGGCTCTTCTGGTGTTTGGTTGTCTTTGCCGAGAAGCGCTTGTTGATTTTGAAGGCGGAGTGGTTAAAAATACGGAGAACAAAACAGATTCCAATTGTGCAAAATGCCTGTTATTGCAAGCAAAACAACTGGGAGATGGTGATACAGGGGAACACACTGCGCCTTGTCGAATCAGCCCCACGTCATTTTTTGTTGCAGGATGGCGACCTCTGGTTTTCAAAGCCATGTGAGGGTGAGGCGCAACGCTCACGATGACTTCTGAAGCCCGCCTACTGTAGCAGTAAGCTACAAATGGCATGATAGGCCCCCAGAATCCGTTCCCGTACAGTTGGACAAATTGAGCCGCATTGAAACGGCGCCCGTTTCCGGTTGGTGGTTGCGGGCACAATTGTGGTTCGACACACTCCATCGATATTTGAGAAGAACCGAAAGTGTGATGCTGCGCTAATGCTGAGTGCAAAGGCGTCGCTGATCGCCTACACAATACGTTGTTACGTCCCCCAACCGGTCGCGAGAAACCGCCCACTGGGAGTCATCTGTTGATTGTTTGTTCGTAGGTACATATCGGAGACACATACTTACAAACAACCCAGCTTAGGGTCCATAGCAATCGAATTTCTCGTCGAGACAACCGCGTGAATTTTTGAGCACGAATCTGAGTCTTTAAAGGAACAACATTAAAAACATACAGGCGAATTCTCAGGAGTCGGAAGATTCGATGACGAAAAGTTGCGGTGCTTGGCAGAAAGTAGCCCGCCGGCACTGCCCACGCCATTTGATGACAGGGGCCACCTGTGTATAGTATTCGTAGGTTGACGTTGAGAAGCTACCAGTTTTGCGCAGATCTGCCAAGGAAGGAGATGCAAGCGGCGGAGTTCGACGAGAGGCACCAAATTTAGCACCAAACTTCGCGTCCCACATTGTGGGTTGAGCACGCGGCCTGAAAACACACTGGTTTCGACGCTTGTTCCACCTGGTCCAGACGAAAATATCGGGGAGTATCGGGGAGTTTCGGGGAGTTTCGGGGAATTTCGGGGAGTTTTCGGGGAAATTCGGGGAGTTTCGGGGTGTTTCCTTTGTGGCGACCACTTTCCCTGCAGCCGGCCTTGGCGAAGGCGGGGAGGGGGCTACGCTATTATGGCCCTACCTTGCGCAGAGCGGTCCCGTGTTTGGCTATGCCCCGAAGACGAAGATAGAGGCTGAGAAGGAAGGACAGACTGGGAGGTACAGGTTGGCACGGTTTGACACCGGTAGCGACAGGATCCGCTGCGGCAAGGAGAGCAGGAACTGTTCCACCAGAGGTCATGCGGGTACAGAGTCAATGCTCGTGCTCGAGTCGCAGCTGGGGACGAACAGGCACGCCTTCAATGATGAGGTCTGGGGGATGGACGTATTTTCCACGTATGGGCGGACGGCACCTCCGGCAAGAAGGGGCAGAAGAGGGTAAAGTTAGTGGGCGGCGGAGACCCAGTGTATGGAGGTAGGCGTAGAGTGTGCACGAGACATCACAAAGCGAAATGCGAAGAGTGCAAGCATCGGCAAGCGTCGGTAGCGCGCTGCTGCCGAGGCACACCACGCGACAGGGGACGGCCCTAACCACCAGGACCAGGGGCAGCTACGGTCGAAGACGGCAATTCGAGCGAGGAGTAAGGTTGATAACCAAAATGAGAGGCACGATGGCCATCCGAAAGCAGGGTTGCAGGATGATGCTTGGCCAAGGATACGGTTGCTATGGCGACTGGGACAGAGAGATAACGCAAGATAGAGTGTCCTCCTTATGGGGTGGTCACACCTTCGCAGTCCCAGGACCTGCATACGGTCGTCGACTGACCATTCCCGAGACGAGTTGGAATGCGGGTACCATCTTTCCGGAGATTTCCGGTTCCTCCCGTACTCTACAACTCCCCACATAACTTTCAGCCGGGTGCACGAATTCAGAATTCCGGGATGGGTTGACCCACTGTTTCCGATGCGGCTTCCAATCATCGAAGGCTAAACTCGGGTGCAGGAGCGGTGCTCGTCGTTCGGGACCAGATGGGGGACGACTGGGTCTGCCCGGTTTACACGTGACTGCTGCAGCGTGGTCAGAAGTGGGAAGGTCATCGGGAGATGGCGGGCGCGAATAATTTTTGCCCAAACCAAAACCCAAGAGGGGATTGGAGAGTTTGACATAAGAATGGCAAACTCGTGGTACCGAAGGTTGCAACCGCAAACAGAAGAGTCAGATGATGGTTGAACCTGCGCACATGCACACGACGCGTCCTGTTCAGACTCCTCCCTGTGTCCAAGGACTCAAAGGCAGGTCCTGCAGGTTTTCCAGCAACTGCTGGTTCGCCTTGAGGCCCTCCGAATCCGCAGGCTGAAGGGTGTGCCTCAACAACTGCCCAAGCTACAGTTGGTAGATGCATCCGGTTAGTAGAGGAAGAGGATCGGAGGAGGAGGAACACGGACGGCTTCAGGGAGCCGCGTCCGAAGCACACTAGCACACCTACCTGCACACCTCACCCACTGGCCCGCACCCGTCTACCCAACTACCCACCTGTTCACCCATCCACCGACCTGCTCACCCACCGGCAGCCCCACTTTTTCCCACAAAAATCGGGCTGAGTATCGGGGAGTTTCGGGGAGTTGCGGGGAGTTTCGGGGAGTTTCGGGGAAGTGTCGGGGAGTTTCGGGGAACTTACCAGGAGCCCGGACCAGGTGGTTGTTATATAATCCACTCTTTGGATTCCGTATCGTCGGTTTTCCTCATTAGAAATACGCTTGACTATGGTCTAGACAAATCTTTTTGTTTAAGTCGGCACTAGTTCGACCACCTCTTTGGTCTTTAGTGGGGCCCCAAAGACGGGGCACAACACCCAGCTCACAAAACGGTCCAAGGCTCAGCGATGCACAAAAACGCTTGAGGCGACTGGGTCCGAAACGCACTTCTTTTTCTGCGGAGAAGTCCAGATTCAAGAGTTGGCGACCTCGCTTGCTGAAGAGACAGCTTGTCCTTGACCCCTTCTCATTCTGTACAAAAACGCCCAGCGCTGATGGCTTTCGTCTAACGTTTTGTAAAAAGCTAACATACCCAGCTTGCGCAACATCGCACACATCGGCTACATCACACCACAGGTACCGACCGTCAGGAAACTCGACCCTAAATTGGGACCTGCCTCCCGGTTCATGGTCAGAAACAGTGGCCAGTGCTTGGGCGGATGAAACATACACCTGCTGCCCTTTGCGCACCATGACAGGTGGGCAGGCAAGGATGTCGATAGCATGGGAATTGATACTTCCATCCGAATGCGTGTGCGTGCCAGGGAGCAGTGTCTTCACTACATGCGGGTGTGGTGTGGTGGGCGAACTAAAGGGGGTTGTGGAAGGTGTACGTGGGCTCACTGCAAGCAGCTCGAGAGTTAGTCGGTTTTCAAGAACCTGGGTGTGCGCCTTCTGCTGCAACGTGTGCAACTCCTCGGCAGCTGCGATGTTGATCTCCGGTGCATTCGGCAGTGCGAGCCGCTCAACCAAAGATCTGTCTTTCACGCGGTTCCGCTCGCGGCGTAGCTGTTCTTTGCGACCCCGCTCTTCGCGGCTGTTGTGGAGCGCCGCGTGCGCCTGAATCCGAAGCTTCTCAAGCTCAACGCGCTGCCGAAGCTCGGCACCCGAAGTGCTGAACGTGTTGAAAGCACGCGCTTCTTCGCCTTCGAGGGCTCGTCGGGCTATCGTTTCTGCGGTCTCGCACTGCAGTAGCACGATTAAACATGCCAACCGATACTGTTCATCTCGGAAAGGCTTGTGCAAACCGAGCTCCTCTTGCTCAATTTCTTTGCGCGCTTTTTCCTCGTCTGCAGACAGATTAAAGCTCGCATTTTTGAGTTTGTCCGCCAGCTCTCGTGCAACACGTTCCGCTTCCTCGCGTGCATATTTATCTGCGTCTAGCTTTCGTTGCTCTTCTTCTCGTTTTCGCCTCGCTTCCAACTCCTTCAAAACCTGCTTTCTCGCTTCATCAAGCAATGCGCTGTTCACCGTCAGGACCGTCTTCCTTACGTCGGCGATGGAGAACAAGCCTCTCGCAAACGCTTGCGCCACCTCTGCATGTTTACGCAGTCGTTCTTTTTTCATTGTTTCGACTTCGACAAAGGCCTCAGCCTTCATGAAAACCTTCGTTTTGCCGAGCTGTGCGCTTTTCTTCTCCATGCCGCACTCCTTCAGTATTTTCTCACACGCTGCTCGTCCTTTTCCTCCCCCTGGACTAATGACACGATACTTGTAGAAAAAGTCATCGTGCTTTAAGCGCACGGGGAATCCGGCCTTCCGAATTGTGACCTGTGTTTTAGGTTGCTCAATATACGGAATGGACGTGATCGTTCACGAGAAGTCGTGATTCTGGCCTGAAGAAAAATAATCGTTATTTTGAATATTTATGAGACAAAACCATATCGGAAGCACTTAAGTGGGGAAAATATTTATCGGAACGTTTCCGATAAATATTTTTTTGTTTCCGATAAATATTTTTTGTTTCCGATAAATATTTTTTTTTGTTTCCGATAAATAGTTTTTTTGTTTCCGATAAATATTTTTTGTTTCCGATAAATATTTTTCTGTTTCCGATAAATATTTTTGATACGGGTTCCTGGGGACTACTGGGGGGGGTCAAATACAATAGGTATAATATTGTATTTGCTGGGGGAGGATAGAGAAAACCGGGTTTTCAAAAAAGTCCGAATTTCGACACATAGTCAAATACAATTATACTGGTTTTGGGTTTTAGGCCACCTTGGGGGTTAACAATGGAGGAAATTTGGCAAAAACGTTGCGGGACGGAAAGAGCTATCCCTGGCATGTATCGGCACCTTTTCTACACTCGATATAGCCTAAAATCTGACCCCCAGGTGGCACTTCAGACTTTGGAAAAACCACTCCGCCAGGAATCGAACCAGCACCCTCAGCACCACATGTGGGTGTGGGAACCGCTGGACCACGTGCTAAAAAAAAGCGGGCCATTTCTATTCGGGTTCGGGTGGTTTTCAGAAATTATTGAATCCGAATCTGAGGAAAATGCCATCGACAGCGAAATCAAGCTGTAAGATTGGACTCCCGGCTTCAGGAGCGTTCCACATTGAACTTCTCTCGAAAAAGAAGCTGCTCTCGAGTGGGGAAGCCCGTGGAAACCCCTGCAAACCCCCACTGAGGACAAATAATATTGTATTCCAAGACTATGCTCACCAAAACCCCCTTTTCAGCGTACCTATTGTATTTGCCAATAATATTGTATTTGACTACCTACAGTATTTGACCCCCCCCAGTAGTCCCCAGTGCGAAATGTGCCCAAGGGGAGTCCCATTGGGCAAGCAATTTCATTGGATTTTGCGAGGACCCTAAGGAATCCGGAGCCAGTGTGATAGACCTCTGATGTGGGCCGCTTCACTGCTCGCCTGCATGTGGACTGCTCTGTACCTGTGCCTTCTCCGCGCTTGCAGCTTTTCAAGCCGGCCACGCCTGCTTTCCCTTTTCTGTCTTTCGACCTCGGTGATCCCTCGCGGGCGTCCTGCTGTGCCATCTGAATCTCCTCGCCTTCCTTCCTGGTTTGCTTGGCACCCTCTGCTCGCGCAGCTTGCGGCGCGGGTCTCTTCAGAGCCGGTCGTCTTCGTGTGCGCTGTTCTGTCATCGCTTGCCTTTGTTGCCGATTTCTGCAACAAAGGCAGTTTTGGCCCGTGAAATGGGCTACTCTCTCTTTATTGTGTGAGTGCTTTTGTCTCCAGGATTGAAATGAGGCTGACGCGGAAAATCCTACCGTCCGACATGGCACAAGTCAAGGGAAACAAATATTTTACGGGAACTAGTATGCACGGCAGCCCCGATACTACTAAGCCCCGTTGGCATACTTACACTCCATGGCTGCCTCGATGGCACTAAATCCGTAGTCGTGGTTAGACATTTTCAGGTAGGATGTTACCTGGTCAGGACCGCATGCAGTTTTGTCGTATTGGAGCCGCATAGGACCCGGATGAAGTCGTTGCGAATACACACAACAGATCAACGGAGGGTAGAACTGGGGAACATGCAGATCAGACGGAAGTAGAATGTGCAAACTTATCCTTTTCTTGACTTACTATGCCGTTCTGAAAGCTGTTGAGGGGCCCCTACGTAGGTTCTCGCATGATTCGTTCGCCTTTGTAACACTATCCGTTTGAAGTAAGCTTTGCAGTTGTGTTCTTGCAATATCGAGCCGAATGGTGGGTGGCGGATTTCCGCGCTCGTGCGCAAGACGCAGTTTTACTGCAACGGCAGTGCAAGCCGAACCCGGTTCGTGACCTTTGTCGCGGTGAAGTGGTACAAAGTCTTCAGCTTACAGATCCGGATACTGCTCAATGCAACCAGATAGTTAGATGCCACCACTTTACCTTTAGCCATACTACAACTCACTTGATGGATACCCGTGTGCTGCATTCGAAAAGGTTTGCGTATCTGGTGTTGAAAATTGAACAGCCTTTGCTTGGGAGGCTTTCGACCCGAAACTAGATAGAAAACCGATCGTATTTGGCTTCGTCGCGGTCGTCCACAGGACGAAGTAGGTGAACCTACTGTCAAAGTGATCAATACTTATCGGAAACAGAAAAATATTTATCGGAAACAAAAAATATTTATCGGAAACAAAAAATATTTATTGTTGAACGCTTACGCCCGCCACTAAACCCAGGGTTACCTGTGTTTCGTGTGGGCTACAGCACATTTACCTCCTTTGATCTATCGCAACTGGCAGTCTCCTCAAGCATTTCCTACAAAGCAGGTGCTTATACAAAAATACTCGAGGGACTGCCTTGTGCTCATTTCGAAGGAGGCTAGAGGGGGAGAAAACAATACAACTACAAAGTGGGTCTTTTTTGTTGAACGCTTACGCATCAGGACCCCCAGGGACCACGCAGTGGCACACCAAATCTGAGGGCGGAGCTAGATCCTCTGCATGAGGCGACCAGACACTCTCTGGCGTGTCGCTCACCAGGGCCAGCACCCCGCGGGTGTAGGGGTCGGCCCTTTGCGCATCGGTCGGAACCCACTCGGCACTGATGACAAGGCCGGCAGCCCGTGCGGCGTCGAATATCCTCGTCAAAAGGACATTGGCCGCAAAATTCTTTGAGTGTCCCTTGTTGAGACAATGGACCGCCGGGAGGTTGTCTACCATGAGCCTTACGCGGACGTTCGAATGGAAACTGGCGGTCATCTCGATGCCCCGAAGGACTGCAAAGAGTTCCTTCAAAAAGATGTGGGTGTGACTCAACTCCACAAAGGGGCCCTGTGACACGCGCTCAGATTCCCCTTCGAGGACCGCAGCCCACCATTTGGACGAGGCGTCTGTCCAGAGAGTGACCGATGAGGGAAAGGATTCTGACCGACTGACCCAGCGATTCTCTTCCACAAGGGAAACAAGATGCTCGACCTCACGCACCGTCGAGGGCGGCACAGCCCTCGTCACATCCCAGGCAGCTGGATCCGATGCCAGAGTCGAGGCCAGCCTCTGCAGGAACGACAAGGAACATCGGGCGTAGGCCAGTCGGAAACGTGTCGTGTACGCGAACCAGACCAAAGATCCGAACACCCGGTAGAACTGGCGAGGGGATACTCCTCCAAGCCGAACCATGGCGAGCTCGGGGGAACCAAGCAATTTCGACACCCACGATTCTGCCATCCTATACCGGGCGGGGCGGTCGAACCGGGAGAGTTCGAAATGGAGTCCTAGGAGGTCGAACTCCCTGAGGGGGGCTCCAAACTGCTCGTCGTCTTCGTTGAGCTCGCAGTTAACGTCCCTGCAGCGTTGCACGAAAGAGTCGAACCGCGAAGTTGCCTCCCGCAACGAGCTTCCCACGACGACAAAGTTGTCCACCCAGGGTAGACCGTCAGCCTCCGGTAGGAGCACCCGGGAGGCCCTCTGAGCTATCGCCGGAGCCCAGCTCCACCCCATGCACATTGCGGCGAGTTGTGCCTGTACAAAACGGCCCCGCGGCCCTGCCAGGTGCATGCCAAAATACGGTCGGATGTCTGCGTCGAGCCGGAACTGATAAAAATAGCTCCGGGCGTCCGCGAGAAACACCACCGATGAGGCCAACACGCGGTCGATCACCTCGTGAACCGAAGGGAGCAGCATTGGAGGCGGGCGCGCCATGATCGCGTTGAGCTTGCGACCGTCACACACGAACCTCTGCCCACCGCTCTTCTTGTCGACAGTGAAGGCGGGGAGGACGACCCTCAACCCGCCCGATGCGACCTCTGCCACGCCATATCTCACCAGATCCGGGAAGTGGCGTAGCATGCGCCTCGACGTCGTTCGTGTGATCGCCGATGCCATCAGCGCTTCCTCCGCCCCCGGGAGCAGGGCGGACCGGAAGGATTCCCACGAACGGACCACGTCCAGCACACCGCGCAGCAGCCCCCGGCTGTCCAGCGCCGTCAACCTCTCAAGGTTCATGAACGATGACGAGATGGGCGCGAGAGCCTCGCCGATTCTGCGTTGCGTAGGGACGGCCGTGAGGTTGTTGATGAGGAGTTCACCCCCGTAAGCAACACCAACAAAGGGAGTGAACATCGAGGGGGGCAAGTCTTCTTCGGGACCCTCTCCCGGCCCCTGGTAGAACGTAGCCAACGGGTCGGGGAACTTCTTGGGCGGCTTAAACGGGAAAGGGGGTTCAAGACGAAGGGTTAGAGAAGGGACGCCGACGCCCTCGCGGTGTTCCGGACGAGCGGAACCTCGGCCTCCGGAAGGTATCGCATTAGCGCACTCAGCGTCGTATGGCGCGACACACTTTGGATCACCTTCAGGTCGATCCCGCTTCTCAGGAGATGAAACAGGGCGCCCCGCCGGAGAGAATGGCCGGAGAGTGAAATGTTCGCGC
Source organism: Diplonema papillatum (assembly GCA_030068145.1). Lineage (NCBI taxonomy): Eukaryota > Euglenozoa > Diplonemea > Diplonemida > Diplonemidae > Diplonema > Diplonema papillatum. Next base: position 58,211 of record JAPJBO010000285.1, read on the forward strand.
GCTTCAGCGCGGTCACAACTCGTCGGAAAGGGAGGTCCGGGAACAGGAGGCGTCCCGGAGGTGTTTGCGACAACAGCGTCCGGAGCTCCTGGTCCTGGGCTGGAGGAAGAATCACTCCTGTCACCTGGCCGAGACGGAAAGGATCCGACTTCGAGCCCACCCAGTTCACCGCCCAGAAACCAGCACTTTCGGTGACGTGCTCTGCCTTTCTCGTCAGCACGTCGTCCACGCGGGCGGCACCCTGCCAGGCCAAAGCCAGCGCAACACGCACCCTGGGGTCCGCTTCCAGGGCAACGGCAAGATGCAGCTCGTCCTTCGTCACCGGTACAGCCTGCTTCGACGGCTTCATCGCGCCGGCCCGTTTCAGAGACCTGACAAAGTCCCTGACGAGCTGGCTGTCGACAGGCCGCCCCAACCGCTTCTCGGCCGACTGTACGTTGACGACGTACTGTACTGCCGAGGCCGCGCAGATGTCTCCACGAGAGAGCAAACGGGTCACGAACAAGACCAGCGCCGTCGGGACATCGAGCTGCGAATCTGCCTCTGCATCCCAGTGACGTCGGAACTCCAGAAAGCGCCGGTACACGGAGTGGATCCCGCGTCGTGTGGACAGCGCCAGTGCATCCGCCACGTACGCGTTCGCAGTCCGGACAAGACGGTTCCGTTCGCCGGGTGAGAGAGGGGGCTCCGAGAGGAGGGGACGTCCGCATCGCCCCGAGACCGGAGGAGGGAAGCGGTTCACGGCGTCTACTGCTTGGCCTTGCTCCTGGTTGCGTTCGTCCGCTGAGGGGCCTGGGGAGCGTCGGGGGGAAGAGCTTCGCCCGAGTGTCGGGTGCGGGGCCTCGGGCTGCGCTTCCTGGGCGGCTTCGAGGCGGGCTGCTCCTCGGCTTTCTGTAGAGCCTGGAAGACGCTCCGTAGAAACGGAGGAAACCCGGCCTCGTGCTGATGCCGGTGCTGGAGGCTGCCTGCAAGAGACCACCCGGCTTTCAGAGCCGTCTTCAGGACCATCATCCGGTGGATGGTGTCCCTTCCCAGCTGGACGAGGGCGTCTGGGTCGGTGGTGTCGTCCATCAGTCGCATGATGGTGGTGACGTGGTTGGTGAGATGTTGGGCGTCGTTGGCGACGCTCGGGATGGCATCGAGGATGTCGGCGAAAAAGTCGCGGATGTGCACCAGGGCCAGCGACTTCTCGATGGGGCTGAGGCCGACCCAGAGCTGGGGGTCGAGGAGCTCTGGCCCGGGGGAGAGGAGCGTGGGGGAGCCTTGGACCGACCCGCCCTCCCCCAGCGAAGGCGGGCCCTCCGGAAAATCCGGAAGGGGTTGTGAAGACCCAGCGTAGGGCTGGGGGGGCTCGGCGCGGGGCTGGTAGAGCTCAGCGTACGGATGGTGTCGGTACACTGGCGGCGCGGCGTCCTCGATGGCCCGCAAGAGGCCGCAGGAGGAGCCCGGCAGCAGGACAGCCCGGGGTAACCGAGAGACGTCGATAAGAGGCGGAGGTGGCGGGAGCTGGCCTGCGAGCGGCCCCTGACGGGGCGCTGGGCAGGGACAGGAGTCCAGCGGCGTGGCCGCGGCGGCGGGGAAGGACCCAACGGGCATCGCTACCGGCGGAGGCGCGGGGCAACCAGGAGGCGCGTCGCGTGCGGGGTGAGTCGTCGCCGCGGGGACAGGCTCAGGCCGCGGCGAGTCGCGCGTCGGGAGAGCCGCCATCACCAATTCGGTGAGGCGCTCGACCTGCCGCTGCAGGCGGTCCATGCGGTCTGAGTCGCCGCCCCGGCTGCCCTCGGTGGAGCCGCAGTCCCTGAGGTCGCCATCACCCGGGTCGTCGCTCTCAGCGAACGAAACGCGGCGCGCCGCCGGCGGAGATAGGGCCGCGGTAGAGTCGGTGGGGGTGGCGGGGAGCGGCATGTGCCCCGGCGTCTGTGGCGGGGGCGCGGCCTTCGGGGACGAGCGCAACAGGTCTGCGAACTCGCCCTCGGTGGCGGAAGGCGCCGACGCGACTGCGAGCCACGCCAGTACCCACTGGGCGACGCCCTCCGGGGGGGCCTCCTCGTCGGTGTAGCCCAAGGCGCCCAGGAGGCGCCTCAGCCCGGCTTCCGCGGTGCCCTCGACCTCGCGGGCGACCTTCAACACCGTCGAGAGACGGCGGTTGTTCGCGGTGAAGGAAAAAAGGGACGGGACATCAGTCCCGACCACCCTCTTCACCCAACTCACCGCGCCCGACCTGTCGAGTTGCTTCGGCATTTTTGTTGAACGCTTACGCCCGCCACTAAACCCAGGGTTACCTGTGTTTCGTGTGGGCTACAGCACATTTACCTCCTTTGATCTATCGCAACTGGCAGTCTCCTCAAGCATTTCCTACAAAGCAGGTGCTTATACAAAAAAAAAAAAATATTTATCGGAAACAAAAAAAATATTTATCGGAAACAGTTTCCGATAAATATTTTCCCGACTTAAGTGCTTCCCTTATGGTTTTCTCCGAATACTTATTCTCCTTCTTCGACGATGTTTTTCGTTAGCCATGGAGGTTTGGATACTGTAGTCAGGAAATGAAAGTGTACCGTTCCCAAAACGCCAGAGCTGCTGAGCTGGTTGAGCGTCGAGTTGCCATCAAAATGCAGAGGACGCTTCGCCGGATGAGGTTTTATGCACCTGTAGGTAAAGGGAGGAAAATCTTAGTGGAGGGGACGAATAAGTTAATGATTCGGGTCCAATCTCACGTGGTTAAGTACTACCTGTGACGGCCGTTCGTGCCGGGCCAACCCCTTTCAACGTGGAGAGCAATTGTACAACAGCTTTCTGACGCTGCAGCACTCAACAAGAAATTTCCATACCTTATCCAGTGTGGGTTGGTAGAATTCACGAGCTCCATTAAGTCATGCAGTTGCTGCTTGTAAAAGCCGCCAACAGTGATCTTTGCTCCTCGCGCTTCCGGATTTGGTTTTGGAAGAAGCTCTGTGTTGGTATGAGTTAGTTCGCTAAGACCAAGTGCAAAGTGTACAACCGGCACCTTATAGCTGATTTGGACACCTCTTTTTTCGTAGCTGGCCGAAAAGGTGTCCCGATTCCATGCGCTAGCCACAGTTGGCAGATATTCACGACTATGAAGCTCGTTGCGTGGGGAGACATTTGCAGGCAAATGAGGGGGGGGAAAATGTTTCTTGGGTTTGAAGAAGGGGGGGGGGATTGCGTAGCATCCACGACGCACTTGTTAGCTGTTTTTTTTTGGGACATAACTAGTTATATTTCTAACAAGTGATGTACCAAGTGGTCACTTGTTATATAACAAGTGATTGTGTATGACAAGTGCGTCGTGTCGTCCCGTGTACGGCAGAGAACATGGTGTACAACCCAAGACTCGGATCACGTATTTAGTCTATGAAAACACCTAAGTTCTTCAGATGCGAACATACCACTGATGTAGGAGTTTCGGGAATTTCGCATGAGCGCCTTGAGCGCATCTTTCAGTGTGTCGCGATTCTTCTCCAAGAACCCCGTAACGGTGTAGCTGACATCTTTCGCATAGTGTTTCACGATGAAGGAGTCTCTCGCCAGCCGTTTAACTTCAAAAAAGGGGTTTGCCGAATGGTTCTCCGCAACCTTTGCTAGAAACCCATTGTCCGACCCTTTTCCCAGGGAGCATTCTTCGTCGAGAAGGGCCATGATACCTCCCTTCCCAGCCACCATTGTGAGACAAGGCGTGTTGTCCGGGAAAACGACAGATGTCACATCGATGCCTTCTGCTCGGCATTCGTCCATGTCCTGCTTGTGTAAAGATTGCTCTGAATTGCTCTTTTCCGACACCGGTAGCTTGTTAAACATAACAACATTAACAGTGCGTTGCTCAGGGTAGTCGAAGGCCTGACAATTACACTACTGCAACAAAGCTTGCGATGAAGCCGTGCATGGCTCTATGCGGCGTCATGCCCAAGGACGCGATGGGACTCGACTTCGACGAATGCAGTGAGCTGGCGGCCGGGATGCAGCTGATGTGCGTCGAGATCCTGCTCGGGAGGCAGCGGGCCGACGGGATCCTCGAGCAGGACTGCCGGCGCAAGGAGCTCAAGGTGTCGACATATCCGTGGGGGTGGGAGCCGCAACGGCCGACGGCCAGCCAGACCATCAACGTCGACGGTGCGCGGCCGGACCGCAACGCATGGAAGGACACCCACGAGATGCTCCTGGCGCTGGCAGAATGGTGCTCGACGAAGCGGTGGTCCGAAACCGGCAAGGAGGCCTCCATCTCGTATTTCGAGCTCGCTGTCGATTTTGAGCTGCACAGCGGCCTGACCCTCACGCGGCCGGCACACAGCGGAGGCAGGAGAACATCGCGCAGCGGCAGCCGAAGGAGCGCTGGACCGTGGCGGACACGCTGCCGGGAGAGGAGACGGCGGCGTTCTTCGACGGCGGCAGTCGGGGGAACGGGACCAACGGCGCGGTCGCGGGAGCCGGGGCGGTCTCGCGCTGACTGAGCAGGTTGGGCAAGATTGCGCGCGTGAAAGCCGTCCACCGGCCCTCGAGAGGCGACGAGCTGGTCGCGACGCTGCTCCGGAAGCCAAGCGCACCTCTGCCGCCTGCGGACCATCACAGGGTGTCCGTGGTGGTCGCACGCCGGTACACGACGGCGGAGGCGTGGACGGGCTGCGGGGCGGACGCCAGGGCCTGGCTGACGGGCCACTTCGTGGGAGAAGGCGTGCCCCGAGAGGACATCGTGTCCCTGACGGGGATCGAGACGCGCGGCACCCCCGGCCCCACGGCCCAGATCCGCGCTCTACTGCGAGTCACGGGACGCAGCAAGGAGGGCGCCTTGGCGGCTTCCGGGAAGCGAGGCGTCTTCACGACGCTGAAAGGAGACGGGAGGGGCGCTCTCTGGCTGAGGGACGACCTTGCCCTGGACGAGGCAAGGGAAGCCGCCGCGCGCGCTCGCCTCATCGTCAGTGTGCGCGGCATGGGCGTCCTGAAAGGGGAGGGTGAGCAGGCGAAGCGGCGATGAGGGCGCTGCTGGGGACAGCAGCCGCGCAGGAGGAGGAGCAGCCGGGACAGCCGGGCCTGGTCTGGGACGTCGACGGGTTTCCGCGGACGGTCTCGCCAGTGCAGGTTGCGGCGTTTCTGCATCGCCTCGACCTGGAAAATCCAGGCCGGATGGACGGGCGTCGAAGTGATCCGCGTGATCCCGAAGCGCGGCAAGCGCCTCGCGGTCGTCCGCGGCGCCTGAACCACCGGCCTGGATTTTCCAGGTCGAGGCGACGGGTGACCTGGTCACCGTATCGACTGCCAGGGAGAAGGACGAGACGCAGCCGAAGTGGGTGCAGGCGAAGACGACGGAAGAGCGGACGGACCCGGCCGAAGATGGAACAGAGCGCCAGGGCATGACATATGCCAAGGCTGCATTCATCGGCCTGTACGGAAGGAAGCAGGGCTCGAAGGCCTGGAGTGACGGCAGACCGCGGACGACAGGCGTAGCGGCGACGCACCAGCAGCCCGCGCCACTCGAAGCAGGACGACAGAGTGGCCCTCCCGTGCCAGGCGCTGAGGCGGTGGCAGCTGCCTCCGGCGCCAGCATCCCGCAAGCCTCGCACGCACCACCGCCGAACGCCGGAAAGGGGGGGAAGAAAGGAAAGAAGGGCGGGAAAGCGGGGAAGCCGCAGCCAGTCGAGCATGACGTGCAGCGACCCGACGAGGCGAGGGCGAAGCTCGAGAAGGAGGTGCTCGAGCTGCGCGCTCAGAACGCCGGCATGTGTCGGAGGATGGAGGAGCTGGGGACGCTGGTGGAAGCCTTGCGTGCGCAGCTCCAGGCACAGGCAGGCGCCCCCCAGAAGACGACGTCACCGTCGCCGAAGCGGCAGGCGCCGGAGGAGCCGGGCAAGGTCAAGAAGCGGCCGAGGTCGCAGACCAAGTCGAAGTCGCGGTCGCCGGAGCCCCCGAAGCAGCCACCGTCGAAGACGACGAGGACCCTGAAGCAGATGGGCTTCGGGAGCACGGCGCCGGCGCGGAAGTGAAGGCGGAGCCCCCCTGGCGGGGCGGAGCAGGAACACGGCTGCTGCGGGTCGGGAAGGCGCTCCGCCGGCGGCGGGGGACATGCCGGCTACGACACGACGGGAAGGAAGCTCGTTGGGGGGGGACCGGTGACCATCCTCGCCAACGAGCGGTGGGTTCAAGCTGCGACGCGCAAGATGCTTGGCCGCGCATGTCCGGTGCCGGGAGACGGGAACTGCCAGTTCTCGGCCATCGCACAGCGGCACGGGACAGTGGATGCCGTGCGACTTCGACGGATGGTGGTTGACGAGATGGAGGCGCGCCCGGCTGACTACCGTCCGTACATGGTGGTAGAGCCGGGGCCGAACGACCGAGAGCTCACGGTGGCGGAAGAGTTGGCCAGGTGGCAGGCGTACCTGGAGGCCATGCGAAGAACCGCGACGTACGGCGACGAGCTGATGTCCGCGACCGCAGCACAAAAGTATGGCAGCCGCCCATGGGACATGCGGCGGAACGACGACTGTGGGAGACGGGACGATGGCAACACCTGGCAGTGCCATACGGCGACGGCAAACGAATGCTACACCTGATGATCGTCGTGGCGGACCTGAGACGGGCCGGTTGGGCTGTGGAGCCCGTCTCAGCGTTCGTCCGCGGCGGTAGCAGGACGTGCGTGGTGGCGACGATTGAGCCGCCGCCGTTCCGGGTGCTGGAGCGGGGGAACGCGCCGCCGCTCGTCGTGAACGACTACGACAGGAGCGAGCTGCCGCGGGAGGCCCGCAAGAAGCTGGCCGGCGCGGGGGGGCCTGTCAAGACGCGCCGCGTGAAACTGCCGGCGGCTGAAGCGGGCGCAGGCCCAGCGACTTCGCCCCCGGCTACACAAGGCACGAAGCGGAAGGGGCGAGAGCCTGAGGAGCCCGCCAAGGCGGCGACCGTGGAGCCCGGTATCCTCCAGCGGGTCGTTGAAGGAGTGGTGAACGCCCTCTCCCCGCCCCGCCAGCGCCTGCGCGTGTCTGGGGAGGACGAAGAGATGACGGGGGGACCGGCCATCGATGCGACCGCGGGCGGGCAGGAGCAGGGCGGCCACCGTCACTCCTTCGACACGAGCCGCGTGAGCAAACCGAAAAACGGCTTCACTTGCGCCATCTGCAAGGAGGAGAAGCTGCCGAAGCAGGTGCGGAGGGCGTGCAAAGGCTGCGACATCTTCGCATGCCAACTGTGCAGCAAGTGTTGACTGCCATCGCACCACGACGCCAGTGCCGGCGGGGATGCCGCCAATCTGCGCCTTCTGAGGTGCGGGGACGTCCACCCCAACCCAGGGCCGGCCCGCGCCGTCTGCCTCGCGACCCTCAGCGGGGCCTCGTTCCCACTGTTCCTGGCCGCCCAAGGGGACCGGTGCCGGTACCATGGGCACGCCCCCTGCTCTCCACGACGGCGGGCTCGCCCCCTGCCGCCCCTCTGTCCGGCTCCTCGCCTGGCGATTCGCCGCCGCACTGACGGTGACGGATTTCGCCGCGAGGCCAAGGGCCCCCGACGTCGTCGCACTTTGCGCTTGTTGATCTTCCTCTTGCTGCCTTCGCGCCACAGTGCCCGTACCGCGAGCGGTACCGCCAGGCTCCGTCTGAGAAGGTGCGGGGATGTGCACCCCAACCCGGGGCCCGCTCCGACGATCTCTCTTGCGGTGATCAACACCACCGCCTTCCCGAACCACGTTGATGAGGTGCGTAGCCTCATCCCTGCGGACGTCATCGGCATCCTGGAGACGGCGATGTCGAAGAAGCAGCAGGGCGAGATGTCGAGGTACCTGGCGGAACCATGCCCCGCCGACTCTGGAAGATGGGGATCGCTGTGGGGGCCCCCGCGACCTCCCAGGGGTGGTAACCCCAACTTCGGAACGATGGGCGGAGGTATTGGCGCCATCAACCGGCGGCCGGGGGTCGTACATGCGGTGCACAACGGCGCCATCGCGGGATCATCCGAACGGGTCCTGCACATGATGGTGGCGCTAGGAGCAGGAAAGACTTTCCTACACTGCTTCGTGGTGTACGCCCCCTGCGGCCCGAATACGATGGCAGCCAGGGAACGCCTGCTCCAGGCGGTCCTCTTCGACGCGCAGGCAATGGTGGGAGGGGCCCCGGCTGTCGTCCTCGGGGACCTGAACACGGACACGGACAGGTCTCCGGCGCTGCGGAGCGCGCTCGGCAATGGCTGGGTCGATGCCGCGCAACTGCAGGCGCAGCACGACGGCGCGGTGCGGCCTCCTCCGACTTATACGACGTCGAAGGCGGAGACGCGCATCGACTATGCGCTGATGAACAGGTCTGCGGCCCTTGCATTTGCCGGGTGCAGCACCTTCAATGTTGGTAGCGTCGGTAGCCACCGCTGCGTCTGCGTGCAGCTGTCGCTACCGGCGTTCAACCAAATGACGCTGCGTTACTCCGTGCCACGTGCGCTCCCTCCGGTGAGCAAGCCCGACGCCCCTGTGCCTTCGCTGGAGGCGTTCGAGGGGGCACTGGCAGACGGGGACGTAGAGCTGGCTTGGGGTGAGCTTTCGGCGGCATGCGAGCAGCATCTCCTCGACAGGTGCGATGTGCCGGCGGCAAAGGCACGCCCGTATGTAGGCCGTGGCCTCGCGAGGGAGCCGAGGCGGGTCCGGGCGGTTGCCCGGAGCTGCCCGGGGAAGGGCGTTACGTGCGAGGCCGAGCTGAAATACGGCAAGGCCATCACACGGCTGATGCACTACGTGCACGCACGAAGCCGCCTGGAGGTGTCCGGGCCGTTCGTCGTGCCGCAGGATCTGCGCGCTTGTTGGGCGCGGTGCATCCCGGTGCTGACGTGTGAAGGGGAACCTCCGCCGCCGGCTGAACCTCCGCCTGCCGAGGCCGCCCGGGCTATGCTGCATCGAGTCAGAGCCCGGAGCGCCCAGCACAATGCGGCGGCCAGGCAGAGCCGCGAACGGCAAGCCCGCCAGGGGCTCCGAGAGAGGTATGCCACGGACCGCAGATCGCTGGTTTCCATGCTGAGGGGTGACACCAAGCCCTCGGCGGACACTCTCAGAGCTGATGGCGGCCGCCTTACGGCGAACCTCGACGAGATGGATGATGTCCTCCAGCAAGCTTGGGGCCCCATCCTGAGGCTGTACTCGCCGGAGACCCCCGAGCCCAGCTACGACGACTTCGCCAAGGCCTTTGGGGAGCACGTCCAACACCGGCCGATGCAAGTCACCGACATCACTGGTGAGGAGCTGCGAACCATCCTTCGAGAGAGGAAGAAGAAGTCCTCGGCGTGCGGTGTGGACGGGTGGCGCATGGACGAGCTGAAAGCCCTGCCCGTCCCACTGATGGACGCCTTCGCCAGCTTCTTCAACCTGGTTGAAAAGGAGGGGCGGTGGCCAGAAGGGCTGCTGACGGCGTTGGTGTCGCTCATTCCAAAGAGCGAGGATCCATCGCCCACCAACATGCGGCCCATCACGGTCACCAGCTGCGTGTACCGCCTTTGGGCGTGCCGCAGGCTGCGTGACATCATGGCGTGGCAGGAGGAGTGGGCGCTCCCCACCCAGCATGGCTTCCGGACGGGACACCGCTGCGACGACGCCCTCATGGAGATGGCGACGCTCGTCGAGGAGACGCTGCTCGACGAGACGAAGTCGCTCGTCGTCCTGGCCTTGGACTTTGCCAAGTGCTTCGACAGGGTGCCGCAAGGGATTGTTCTGCGACTTGCGGAGGAGATGGGGCTGGACGCCCGCATCCACAAGCCGTTGCAGGCGATGTACCGCGGGCTGAAGCGGCGGTTCAAGCTGCCGCTAGGCGTTGGGGCCTACTTTGAGGTCACCAACGGCATCCTGCAGGGATGCCCGATCTCGGTCATCCTGATCAACGCGCTGTTGTCGGTGATGCTGAGGGCGGTGCCGGTGGCGTCGGAGTCGTACGCCGACGACGCCACACTGCACGCGTCCAACGAGCCCGCTGTGCAGAAGGCGGTCGACGTTGTGAGCCGGTTCTGCGACGTTACGGGCATGCGCCTGAACGTGAAGAAGACGGTAGCGCTCGGGATCCTCGAAGGCAAGACGCAGCAACGCATGCAGCGCCCCTACCGGTCCACGCTGCACATTGGCGAGGGCGACGGCAAGGAGGTCTTCCCCACCGTGTCGTCCACGAAGGTGCTGAGTGGCAGGTTGAACACCTCGACCAAGAGGTGCGACCGCACCAACGACGCACGGCTGGAGGCCCAGAGTGGGCTGATGGACGCGTTAGGTCTGTCGCCACTCCCCTTCGACGAGCGGTGCGAGATCGCGAGCTCCAGCACGCTGGGCAGCGCACTGTCTGGGTGTCAGTACACACCCTTCACGAAAGCGGGCCTGAAGAGTCTCCGCACGAGGATTGCGCGAGGGGTCTTTGGGCCGGTAAACAGGGGCACCTCCCGGAGCGTTTCTGCGGTGCTGACCGTCCTGGCGAAGGGCCACCGGGTCGACCCCGTGCTGGCGCGCCCTTACTGGGTGCTATGCTCACTGCTGGACTCGTGCGAGCGGTTGCCGGGCGTGCGCGAACGCATGAAGCGCATCTGCCGGCTGTATGGCGAACGGGGCGGGATGCTCGGACGGGGTTTGGGTCCCGTCGGTATCGCGATCACCGACGGGCTCCCCCCGGTCGGGGCCGAATACGACGGGTTTGACCTCGGCACCATGAAAGTGCAAGGGCGGGTCCTGCTGGACATGCGACGGGCCGAGCGGCACCATGTGTTGCGGGGGCAGCTGCGACAGTCCGCCTGGACGCAGCTTGCTGCGGAGCGCCCGTCCTTTGACGGGGTGCAGCACGGTGTAGACTACGTTCGCACCAACGAGGAACGCCGCCGAGCGACGGCGAGTGCTGCGCTGCGGAAGGCCCTCACGACCATCCTGGCCGGCGGCGTCTACTACGCAACGCGCTGGGGGCGCGGCGCCGGCAACGGAGACCGCCGGGGCGACTCCGGCGACGGCGGTGACGGTTCGGCCGCGTCCCCCGCCGCCTCCTCCTCCTCTGCTGAAGGGTCCTCCGGGCCCTCCTCCGGCGGCGAAGACGATCGGACCGCATCAGCTGATGCTTTCGACGAGGTGACCTCGAGCAGCGAAAGCGCTCCCCGGGCCCGTGGCCGTGACTGCCCCGACTGCGAGCTGCGGGTCCCCGACACCGCGGAGCACCTGTGGTGGGCATGCCCCGCGTACGACAACATCCGGAGTATGGACTGCTTCGCGGCCCTCGTACGGGCTGACCGCTCGCGCTGGCCCTCCTGCACCCGGGTGCACGGTGTCATCACCGTGGGACTGGATATTGATGCCACGGCCCTGCATCGCATGATGGGAACGATCCTTGCAGCCAGGACTGGGGCGAGCCTTGCGCGCTGGAAGTCCGCGCCGGTGACCCACGCCTGGGTGCTCGCCGCCTCCACACAGGCGACCGCCCACAGATTTCGGTACAACGACCTACCGGATGCGCCGCGGAAATGGAACTTTGGCGCCCCGATGATGCGCGCTCTGAAGGGCTGGTTGGCGGCGCTGCGGTGGACCACCTTTGAAGGGGTCTCCAATATCGAGCTCGCTCTGGACTTCGAGCTGTTCACAGGGATGGATGTCAAGCACTGCCCCAAGAGGCCGAAGGTTCAGCGCCCCGCTGGCCCCGTATCGGTGGCCGAACGGGGTCAGCGGCTAGGAGCGATGCTCGCAGTGCTGTGCCGCCTATGCGAGACTCTGAAGCTGCCCTCGCCGCTGCCGACGGCGAGACTGGAGAGGGTGAAGAGCCTCCACACGCTCGGTGTGCCGCGGGTGATTGGCGGGCTGCAAGTACGTCCCGTCTTCGCGGCGGGCGCGGAAACGGCGGCTGTCCTGGAGGCCTGTGCCACGCGTGCCCTGCCCGTCGGTGGGCTGACAAGCCAAGTGTGGGGTAGGGACGTGTTCCCGCAGTACGACTCGGCTCTACGCGCTGAGCGCGCTCAGCAGTGGGAGGTGCGGAGGCCGGTGCTGACACGCTCTGCGCACCCAGTGCTGGTGCCCGCGTCGCAGGCCATGACGCGAGGGCGTTTTCAGGTCTGCGACAAGTGCGCGAAGAAGAAGTGTCCGTTGTGCGCCTCGAGCTCACAGCGCACGCCGGAGCAGTGTTGCCGGGACCACCACGAGCCCGGTGACGGTGTCCTCACGCAATGCTGCGGAGCGCACCACCTGACGCGTTGCGGCGGCTGCGCCAATGCCTCCGTGTGCTGCCGGAGTGGCCACCACCGGGCGGGAGACCGGCCGGACGACGCCGACGACGAGAACGAGGCACCTGCACCTCCGGCGGGACCTCAACCGGCACCGGCAGCGCCCCGACGCGGGCTCCGACGCAAACGCGGGGAGACGAGCGAGGAATCCTCCGGCTCCGGCCAGGGAGACTCACCAACGATCGATCGCGCTGCGCCGCTGCGGCGGCGTGCTGCGGAGGACCCTTCCGTCCCACGCACCCCCCCAGCGCGGCGGCGCCGACGCACTCAACTGCCAACGCCGCAACTCCGGGCCAACACCCCCGCCCGACGAACGCCGCCCAATGCGCAGCCCCCGGCTGCGTCCATCCGACGCGCAAACCGACGCAAACGCGAAGAAACGAGCGAAGGGTCATCCAACGATGGCTCCGGCCGGGAGGCCACAATGACACCCACTCGTAGGCCGCCTCCGCGGCGACGTAACAGACGCGTTCCATCTGTTGTGACGTAGACACGGAGTGTGCATAGTGCGTTGCTCAGGGTAGTCGGAGGCCTGACAATCACACTAATGCAACAAGTTTACACCTGATGACGGTGTATGCGCATGCGAGAGGAAGGGCACGGAGGGAAGAACTTCTGGAGGCTGTTTTCGAAGTGGCCGCGGGATTGGGAGACGTTCCGGTACTGGTGATGGGCGACTGGAACACCGCGGTCGAAGACTCGCCGGCACTGCGGAAGGCAGTGTCTGTGGGGCATTGGACGGATGCAGCCCTGCTCGACGCGCAACGCCGGGGGCGACAACCCGAGAGCACCTGCTCGCAGGCGGACGGAGGAACGCGCATCGACATGGTGTTCGCCAACGCAGCAGCAGTAGGCGCCGTGCGACAGGTGACGGTGACACGGGTACCGGGCGTGCCCACACACAGCGCCGTGGTGGTGGACCTCAATCTGCAACGCCTCCAGGCGACCACGGGAACGGTAGTGCGACCGGCCCCCATCCCCGCTGGCTCATCGATGCTTTCGGTTGAAGAGCGAGGCGTCCTGTGCGCGAAGATGATGGAGCCCACCCGAGCACGCCACATGGAAGCAGCAGCGAGGGAAGACGTCGAAGCGATGTGGCAACTGTCCGCGCAACCAGCGGAAGCGTACCTGTTGGAGGCGGCGCCAGAGCTACCGGGTCCGTCCGGGAAGTTCGTGGGGAGGGCGCTGACCACGAAGCCGCGGCTCAGGCGGGTGACGGCACCGGCGAACCCGCTCGACGGGGGAGCGGTGAACGCGCACCAGCAAGCGACGTCGAAGCTGATCCGGCAGATCGAGGCGATTGAGCGCGACTCTGCGGACGTGACGGGTTTAAAGGCGCAGCTGGTTCGGAAGCAGCGATGGGACAAGGCGAGGGCGGGCGGGAAGAAGCTGATGGCTGACGACGCCTGGGCAGAGGTCTGGGGTCGACCGAGCCCGCCAGTCGGCGAGACGATGATGAAGATGCTCGCAGATCTGCGGGGGTCGCAGAAGAAGTTGGCGCACGACGTGAAAGAGACGCGGATAAACGAGTGGCGCCGGAGCATGCAGCTGGCCGCCAAGGTTGCACCCGGGAGAATCTTCGCGTGGGTAAAGCAGGCGGACCGGAGACAGGTGGAGTACCTCGCGAGAGCAGACGGTTCCGTGACCTGGGACGCGAAGGAGATGGACGAGCTCCTGAGAGGGCCATCCGCCTGGGGCGGAGTGTACGAGCGGCACGGCAGGAAGGAGACACCGGCGCCCAAGTGGGAGGCGTTTGAAAAGGACTTTCGGGCTCACATCCCGCGGGCGAACGCGGTGGAGCTGAACGCGATAACGGCGGCCGACCTGCGGAAGACGCTTGGAACGATGAAGAAGAACACCGCGCCGGGCGCGGAGGGCTGGCGGGTACGCGAACTGGCGGCTCTCCCCGACGAGGCGTTGCGGCGGTTCGCGGAACTTTTTGCAGTGGTCGAGAAGACGGGCAAGTGGCCGGAGTCGCTCATGAGGGCCCTGGTCTCGCTCATCCCAAAGGGCGAGGGCGGCTCCGGACCAATGGACCTACGGCCCATCTCCGTCACGAGCGCGGTCTACAGGCTGTGGGCGGCGACGCGGCTCCGGATGCTGATGGAGTGGATGCTGGCGTGGGTCCCCGAGGGTATGCGGGGAGCCATCCCGAAGCGTGGGGCCGACGACGTCATGTACGCCATCGGTCTCCGCATCGAGCACGCCGCAGAATGTGGCAAACCCTTGTTTGGTCTTTCGGTCGACTTCATGAAGTGCTTCGACCGGCTGCCGCACGAGATCATGTTCCGTTTGATGGAGGTGATGGGGCTGGACCCGGGGGTACTGAGGGCGATGAAGGCGGTGTACGGAAGCATGCAGCGCCACTTCAAGACGGCGCGGCAGTCGGGGAGCCTTTCGTTGCGACGAATGGCATCTTACAAGGGTGCCCCCTCAGCGTGCTGTTCCTAAACGCGCTCATCGCGGTCTGGGTGCGGGCCGTGGGGGCGTTGACAACACCGGCCCAGGCGATGGCGTACCTGGACGACATTCATGGGGGCGATGTTTACGGTCGGGAAGGGTGCGCCGCCCCCCAGCAGGCGGATTCAAACCCGGTTCGAGGCCGCGAAGGACATCGCGAGAAGGGCGAGAAGCCTGCCGATCCCGATGGACCAGAAGGAAGGTAACGTGGCTGCGTCGGCCACAGCGAAGGCGTTGTACGGCGTCTCGGTGTGGCAACCGGCGGGGACGTACATGGAAGGCCTGCGAGTTGCGACCCTGGCGGGGCTGTGGACCGGCGGCAACAGGAGGTGCGATGCCGTCGTGCTGAACACGCTGTGTCGGGGGCACAGATTGGACCGACGTGTCGCCGCGATTCATCGGCGGGTAAACACGTTTTCGCAGCAGATGGTGAAGCAGTCGCACTTGGCGCCGCTGGTTGTTGCCATCCGAGCAGCTCGACAAGCAAGGCGGGACCGCCCCCCCGGCGCTCCAGAGGCACCGGGGCGAAGCAAGGAGGGGCCAGTGTTCCTGCTCGAGCGAGCGATCGCAGACATCGGATGGACGTGGCCCAGGTTCGACACCCTGCAGGAAGGAACGGGCCGGCGGCGCGAATGGACGGTGGTGCAGAACGTCGAGCCGCTGACGAAAGAGGAGAGGCAGCGGGCGCAGACCGCTCGGCACAACTTCCAGCACGAGCTGCGGGAGGCCGGGCGGACGATGCGCTACAAGGACGTGGTCAAGACGAGGGCATCCCTCCTCGGCATCGAGGACGGCATCGACGGGGGTGCCACGCGAGACCTGCTGGAGAAGGGCGCCATCACCGGCTACCAGCAGGGCCTGGTCAGAGCTGTCATTGCCAACGCGGTACACACCGGCAAGCGATGGGAGCAAGCAACCTGCAGATTCTGCGACGCGGGTGTCCCGGAGGACGAACAACACATGTGGTGGGACTGCGTCAAGTGGAGCGACGTGCGCGGCGCGTATCCGAATGTGCTCGCTCGGCGGCCCGAGATGAAGCCGTGCATGGCTCTATGCGGCGTCATGCCCAAGGACGCGATGGGACTCGACTTCGACGAATGCAGGGAGCTGGCGGCCGGGATGCAGCTGATGTGCGTCGAGATCCTGCTCGGGAGGCAGCGGGCCGACGGCATCCTCGAGCAGGACTGCCGGCGCAAGGAGCTCAAGGTGTCGACATATCCGTGGGGGTGGGAGCCGCAACGGCCGACGGCCAGCCAGACCATCAACGTCGACGGTGCGCGGCCGGACCGCAACGCATGGAAGGACACCCACGAGATGCTCCTGGCGCTGGCAGAATGGTGCTCGACGAAGCGGTGGTCCGAAACCGGCAAGGAGGCCTCCATCTCGTATTTCGAGCTCGCTGTCGATTTTGAGCTGCACAGCGGCCTGACCCTCACGCCGGCCGGCACACAGCGGAGGCAGGAGAACATCGCGCAGCGGCAGCCGAAGGAGCGCTGGACCGTGGCGGACACGCTGCCGGGAGAGGAGACGGCGGCGTTCTTCGACGGCGGCAGTCGGGGGAACGGGACCAACGGCGCGGTCGCGGGAGCCGGGGCGGTCTTCTACGACAAAGGCGTCAAGCAGTGGGAAGTTGAGAAGCCCATCGCCGGGAGAGCGACGAACAACGTGGCGGAATACGTCGGGTTCGTCAGCGTGTTGGCGAGGTTGCTGCGGGACCCCGTGCCGCCGACACCCCGCACCATCGTCGTCAAGGGCGACAGCGAACTGGTCATTGGTCAGATAAAGGGCACGAAGAGGTGCAACGAAACACTCCGGCGATACTACGACCAGGCGCAGAACCTGTTGGCGAAGCTGCACGACCGACGGACGACGATCGAGCCGGTGCACATTCCTCGCGAGCTCAACAAGGATGCGGACGAACTGTCCAACCGCGCCATGGACACCGCACAGCGACAGGCGGCACAGGCCTACAGCGACTCGGCGACCGCGAAAGGGTGGGCGATGAGGACCGCGCTGAGCAGGTTGGGCAAGATTGCGCGCGTGAAAGCCGTCCACCCGGCCCTCGAGATGCGCGTCAACCACCTCACCAGCCTCGGGGGACCCATCCTCCAGGGCCTCAACAAACGGCCGCAGATCAACAACCGGGAGGCCTTCGAAGCGGTGATGCGGGCGTTCGAAGTCGCCGCCGTACGGCACGTGCCCAAAAAGATGGCGAACAAAGGACGGGGCGACCAGGGCGGCCACTGGGAGAAGGCGGGTGTCCTGACCGGCAGCTTCCGACCCCAGGCCCATTACCCACGGGGGTGGCAACACAGCGGCGAGAAGTGGAAGGCACGGGCAAGACACGACCGGGCGACGCACCGTCGCGCACGCGGCGGCGGCAGCCGCCACCTTTGGGACGTCCTAGCGAACGCCGAGAAGAAGAAAGCCGACGCGCAACGGGCGGGGTGCAGACCGGGATCGTCAACCAACCGCCCGACAGCGGCTGCAGCGGCAGCAACAGCGGCAGCGACATCGACAGCGGCGACGTCGCGAGGACGCACGGAAGGACCCGCGGCACAGCACCAGTCCATTCCCCACGCGGGGGGGGATGGCCGTGAAACCCTCCCCCGGGATGACGAAGGCCGGGGAGAGCCGGGGGCAGTGAAGTAACGAAGCCCGCGAACGGTGGGTGGTGACCCCTCCAAACAGTCTTCCTGGCCCTGGCCCACGCCTGATGCCGCAACCCCTTAACCCGAGCGGCGGCGCTTTGGCATGAGCCAGGAACCTCAAGGGGAGCAGCGCGAGAGGCATCATCCACGCTTCAAAGGCCCACACACACTAATGCAACAAATTTACAACCAACCGCCCGACAGCGGCTGCAGCGGCAGCAACAGCGGCAGCGACATCGACAGCGGCGACGTCGCGAGAACGCACGGAAGGACCCGCGGCACAGCACCAGACCATTCCCCACGCGGGAGGGTATGGCCGTGGAACCCTCCCCCGGGATGACGAAGGCCGGGGAGAGCCGGGGGCAGTGAAGTAACGAAGCCCGCGAACGGTGGGTGGTGACCCCTCCGAACGGTCTCCCTGGCCCTGGCCCACGCCTGATGCCGCAACCCCTTAACCCGGGCGGCGGCGTTTTGGCATAAGCCAGGAACCTCAAGGGGAGCAGCGCGAGAGGCATCATCCACGCTTCAAAGGCCCACACACTAATGCAACAAATTTACAACAATAACCGTCCAGAACTGGTGTGGTTGTATCAGGCGTCCCAACTGGTAAATAAACTGTCAGGTACATGGCCAAAGCATTTTTTGCTTAGTAGTACTCCTTGGTCCTGACGCACCAGTCAAGAAACAAACTTGATGATGAACACGATTCTGAGTTATTTTCGTCTCTCGTCGTTGATACTTGCAGCTCAAAATTGTAAGTGGAACGTGTACCCGTTCAATGCTATTACTCTATAATATTGCGATGGCCAGGTATGCGCAACGGGCTGAAAACATAACGAGTGCCGCATGTGGTTGGAATACAGATGTGGTTGGAATACAGGTTCCGTTTTTGTTGTCAAAATCATGTTCTAACACATAGAATCGTGTATCCCTGTAATGCGGCCTCGGGGTCCTGTGGTGTATTTTTAGTTCACTGAGCCCGTGGTTGCCACTCAACTTTTTGCCCGGACAACAATATAGCTTGGAAGTCACGACATGAATCAGGAAGTAATTGCCTCCAATTGTCAAAGACAGCAATGTCACTACTACTCACGACATGAATCAGGTAATTGCCTCCTAAGTGTCAAAGACAGCAATGGCACTACTACTCACGACATGAATCAGGAAGTAATTGAGTCCATGGTGGCTGAAGCAGACGCCGAAACAGAAGGTGTTTGATTGAAAAGAAATGCGCACCCTCTGGAAGATATACGTGTTGTAGTGGTGTTGAAGCGCCTCATTGGCAAGATTGATGCAGAGCTGCTCAAATGAGTTGACTTCGAAGTCCTCAAAGCCAAAAATGTCGAGGAGCCCTATCCAATTTGCGGAGCCTGGCGCATCTAGCATATCATTGCATGTCTCAATCAGTTTCGAAAACTCGCTGTCGTACAAGTGCTTCGACAACGAATCTCGGCAGTCTGCCGCCTTAACGGGATTTAATAGCTTCTCCACGTTGGACCCTTGGATTTGCATCGTCGTGATGGCGAGCTCTTTTAGAAGTAACTGCTTCTCGATTTCCCAGATGCTGACGGCGCGGCTCAGGTCAGGGTCGGTGCTTGGATTTATCTTGCTACCCTCTCCGTCTTCTGCGAATGTCACGTTCTGGAGATGCAGGATTCCAGCCACAACCTTCCACATGCTAGTAATAGTGTCAGCTGGAGTTCCTATTTCTGCGAGCGCGGCGCAGACCTCATCGTACTCTTCTGACGAGTCGAACTCTTTGTTGCTGGTCGTTTTCCCTGATGTTATACTTGCAAATTTTTGATCGGACTCCAGCTGCAGACCGGCAGCGTCTTTTCCGCGGCAGGCGAGGTAGAACGAGTGATAGCAACGTTCACCTGGTCCGGCGGCAATGATTCGGCTCTTCTCGAGGAGGTACTTTACGACGTACGAGCCCACCAGCGGTCCTTCACTGCTGAATTTGACCTTCGAAAACTTCCCGAAACGTGACGAGTTGTCATTGCGGACAGTCTTTGCGTTGCCCCACGTCTCCAGTGGCGGTGATGTCAGATTTATCTTCCGCCCGACGGCCATGCCGGCTTCTTTCTCCAGGTGCGTCCCAGCTTTTGTGGAGACCCCGGCCAAGTACTTCATGACAATCTTGCTCGCTTCGGTCTTTCCCGCACCGGACTCGCCAGACACTAGTATGCTCTGATTCTGAGAGTCGTTGATCATTTCATGATACGTGTTATGCGCGACGGCCCACGAATGGGGCAGTTTGTTCTCCACCCGGTCGCTCTCAGAGAGGTACTTCGGCATGTTGTCGTCAGTGTACCATGGTATTTTGAAGTTGAAGGGATTAAGTGCCACGACAATAGGTCCGATGTTCGTATAGATTACATCTCGCATGTACCGAATGTGCAGTGATCGCAGAATAGTGGCATCGTGAAGCAAGGTCAGGTCCATCAAGTCGTCCTGATCTTCATTGAGTGTATCGGCGTTCGCTGGTGCAATGCTATCGGCCGTGAGTCCCTTCACCACGTTGCCCGTGTCCTGTGACTTGCACTCGCCTTTTTTTCCATCCCATTTGAGCACGGTTCCCACTGACCAGCTGTCCTGTGGATCATGATAAAAGACGAGCTGGTCGGCTTCGATCATCTCACGTCTACCGACGACGTGGCACTGCACACCTCAGGAACCGTCCCGCCCTTCAACTTGAAAGCCCAGGGGGGGAAAGGCTGAACTGTGCGAACAATGGAAATGTGCGTTCTCCTTGCTGAGTGTTTACTATGCTCCAGGCTAAAGTATTAACAACACAGACACGCGTGTGTACGAACGAATGAAATCAGGGATTTGGTCTATCCAAGCACGCAGTGCTCCCGGCGGAGCAGTGAGAAATGCCTCAATTCAGGGTGAGCTTGCATTGTCACAGGGTTGCGTTACTTGATATGGCGCCGTCCGGGGACTGACGTACTCCCGGCAGAGCAGTTGCAACTGCGTTCGGATCGCGTTCGACCCATTGACCTGGTGTACTCGAAGTGAAGGGCCAGAAATCGCTTGGCTAAAGTCCACCGGGTTGCCAGATGGTTGTGCGCACTACCTGACCCAGCATGCTGTGTGTCGCAACACCTACGACAAGACGGGATTAGCGCAACTGTCTCGCGGGACGTTTTGTCTGTTCGGTTGCAATCTGTACAAAAGCGAGGTGGGTGATAAATACTTAGGCAATGTATCTGGAAAAGCAGCTCTCGTCCAGCCGTAAGAGGAGACAAGCCAACGAAAGCAAAGAGACTAAGACAGAAAGACTAACAAACCCAAGCTATTCTAAGAACGTCGCAAAAAGATAGTTGGAATTTCGTTGCTTGAGTTCTTCTCGTACACTAACTTGCGGCGGTGCACTTTTGGCAAAGAAAGAGGTTCCCGCTTCTCTACGAGCTAAACCGCAGCTTTTCTTTTCTCCACTTCACGACAGGGAGGAGTCGGTCCTCTGCTGTCTGTTGAACTCGAAGGTATACACTGCGGCCTGACTGGCAAGATGATGGATATCGACGGTATAACCCCGACATCACGACTACCAACCTCGGTCGGGGTCGAAACCTGCCGACGATGAGCAAAAACGGATCTTCTCAGATTTGGCTGAGTGAGCTTGTTGATCACCTCAAATGCTTTCTTCCATATGGTACGATGCCAAAAGGGGGGGGGGGGGGTTTGGGCAGATGTTTTATGGCATAGTAAGATACTGGGCATGTGGGGTATGGGACCCATATCCCCCCAGAAACCATTTTTTCGGGCCGGTTTTGGGGCCAAATGCACTCGGAGAGCCTTTTTCTGAGCGCAAAACTCTGTTTCTGTGGGTTTCGAGGCCCCGCACGGTGCACTCCAGCATCGTGTGGGGGTGTTAACTGTGCGGCCAAAGTGTCGGGCGTGGGCACACCTGCTAGATCCAGTGTGCCACACCCGCAAATCCAGCGTGAAATCCACTGACACCCAAAAATCCAGTGCGGAATCCAGTGTGACACCCGCAAATCCAGTGTGAAACCCACTGTACACCAGCTAAAACAGTTCCCCAAGTTGGATCGAGTCACCTGTCGTCCAACGCAAATCAATCATCAAGGAGGCGAGGCCCCTGGTTGTTAAAAAAGCTGACCCCAGGTTCTTCTGGCAGTATTGGCAACTTTTATTGGCAGAAATCGGCTTGTCGGATCGAAAGAAGTGAGTTTGCTGCTGGTAACCTCACGAAGGCGATGGTTAATCGTGTTCCCTTCTGCAGGTGTCGCACACGTCCGGCCAGGTGTTCGAACCGGGCACCACGTAGCTGGCGGTACGTGGTGTACGACACCTTTGCCGTTAGTTGGCCTTCTTCGTCCACCAGCCTGTGCTAGAAGGATTTGTGCGACGAACGTCTTGTGCACGACAGCTTTTCCGTGACCCACGACGTCGGTGGTTGCCTCCACGAGATCGTCGAATGCCTGCTGCCTCATGGGTCACCTTTGTCGGTCGCCCTCTGTACAGAGACCCCGGGCGCAATCGGGTCAACTCCTGCAGCTTTCATCAGAAAGGCTCTCGTCGCTCTAAAGTGTCTCCGCATGGAGCCCTGTGACCTATCGTACTTCGTGTGCGTCTTGCCTTGCAAATTTTTGAGCCAATTCTTCGAACGAAACGCATTTACGAGTCACGCATTCTCAGAACAGAGTTAAGTTCCTGTTCTGGGTGCTGCCGCCGTAGCCATTGTACAGTCGTAACCCTACCTGGGGCCATAAAGTCCACAACAACTGAGTTTTGCGCTCAGAAAAAGGTTCTCCGAGGGCATTGGACCCCAAAATCGGCCCGAAAACATGGTTCCTGGGGGGGTATGGGTCCTATACCCCACATGCCCAGTATCTGACTATACCAAAAAACATCTGCCCAAACCCCCCCCCTTTTGGCATCGTCTCATATATTTCTTTCGCCCTTTCCGATGTGGATTTTTTCTTTCGTCTTAGATCTTAGATAATCGAACAAAGCTCTGGCTACGACCATCGGTGCACGCAACGAATCTTGCGACTTGGGAAATCCGCGGTGCATGGGTGAAGGACAGCTAGGATCCTTTGGATATTATTGGTTCTCCCAATTTCTTTTTGGACTCGGGCACGCACTCAGTCCTGCCGGACGTGACTGTATTTGGCAATCAAGTGTCGCAGGAACCATCAAATTCGCCAGGTGTTTGACGAAAAGGATTGATTCTGCGCTGAACGAGGCCTGCTCTTTGATTTGATTGATGGCTCTCCCTAACTTCCCTACCGACAACAGTGTCCGTGTACAAGTGGAGACCAATTCCAGCCATATTAAGGAAAAGAGAGAAAGCCAGATAATCCGAGGTTGGTGCAAGAATGGGTGAGTCGCCGGGCAACGAGCGCCAAAATCAAAAAAGGAGAGTGGAAAAATGTCCATTTCACCAAGATTGGTCTATTTATCCCACCCGTGGGATAAAGTTTCTTTTCTTGATAGAATACCTACCCACCTAGTGAAAGGCAGGCATAGTATGGTCCTGCCGCTCCGTTTCTGTGCAGTTACGTGCGTCAGAAAGAAAAAGACCATTACCCTGCCGAAATGCGGGTACTTTGCGTTCGGCAATAATCACCCAAGTATACTCTGTTTTGTTCGAGCACCTGTCATCGGCCTCAATCTGTAGGTAAACACGCTGTACAAAAACGCTGATACACGCACTCGTTCTGCAGATATCAACGGCGGGTGCCGCTCAGAACAAGGTTGTAGGCACGTGCTCCAGCTGGCTTCAATGCGTCGTCAGTATAAGTGTACAATTTTGGCCCGGATCGATACGAAACGGCTCCGGACGAGTGTTCTGCGGCAAGCTTCGGTCGAATTCGATTTGATTTAGCTCCGGTCGGATTTGCCAACGTCAGCTCGGTCGGATTCGAAACATCCCCCAACGGAGTCGATGGAGGCGGCGCGTCAAGCTGAAGGCCGCAGAAGGCCACGATGAAGCAGCGGATTTGGTGCTGTTCCTCACTAACAACCACCGCAGTAGACTCCCACGAAGCCTCGCAGGGGCTTCTTCTGTTTATGCAAAAAGCCGTGTGTTCCTGACGATGGGCTCTTCTGTTTATGCTAAAGGCCCTGTGTTCCTGACGATGGGCTCAGCCGAGCTGTCGGCACGCGATCGGTACACCCCCGCAACCCGAACGTTGATACCTGACTCTACCATCTAAGAGATGGATTCTGATGGAACGTGGGTTGCGCCAGAAGGGTCTATTATGGTACGCTGCTACCCGTTGGAACCCGACGCACGCAGCAGAGCGCGAAGGGATCATACATCAAAGGCCCTGGCGTAAGTCTTCACCGGAATGCTTCTACTTGACTACACGTCTGCAGCACAGTGGCTAGCCCACCGCAGGCACGTAAACGTGAACGTTTGCTGTTTATCCGAGTCTAGAGGTTGTGGTAAGTTTGAAAATCCCAGTTTTCGCTCTTCAGAGCTTCCCCGCTGGGGAAGACCATATGGTACTCCTATCCAGGACATTTCTCAATCGTTTTCCTTGAAGTTCTTTTGCTTTTTTTTTTTGTGAGCACGGGTGAAGAGGTTTTCAGTATTTTTGCTCCGTGCGCCGTGGCGCAGTCGTCAGCGCCTTGATGTTCCTGACTGGCGGGTCCTCGCGGAACCCGCCGGGCAGGTGCTTTCTATAGTCGGCGAGCCAAGCCCGCCCGAATCCTTTTTTCTGCGCCCATGCAGCGTTCTGCTTTTTTTTGATGGTGTGTTCAAAACTCAACCCGTGCCTCGACATCAAAACCCCCCATTTCCGAAACTCCTCGAATGCCCGGTGAAATAACGCTCGGGAAAAAACGAAACGCGCGAGCATGCGGGGAAGAGCATTGAAACAAGAACCGAAACACCACCCGCTTCAGATCGATGGCTTTTCGGTTCTTCAGATGGCATCACGGGCGCACAAACGCTGCTTGGAGCATCAAGGCCCAACGGTACGTGACTCGCAGTACGGACCCCGAACTTAGCATCAGGGTTCGCTCGCACAAACAGCAGACTGGCATGGCTTGCCGGACTGAGCAGCAGGAGACGCAAAGGCCGGACTGAGCAAAAAAGGTTCGGTCGCACAACCGCCGGCAGCAACGCGGCTCCTCTGCTCGCAAAGGGTGTGCCCGAGCACCCATGTACTCAACGTTTACGTTTACTCAACGTTTAACCTAGCCACACTGCCGGGCCTACCCCCCAAAAAATAGGTCATTGTGAGTACGTCATGTTTGATGCTACAGAACCTGTAAGTAATGAAACTTGGTCACCTCGTGCGAACCTTGGCTGGTTCTTTCGATTTCGCTCGTGATCTCTATCTGCCCGGCCCTACTTTCACTGAATGAAAGTGGTTTCCATTTTCTCGAGGAGGCGACGGAGGCGTGTAGTACGAAGGTTTTGGCAAACCCAGGAAAGAACGGAAACTTGGGTGCTACTACTGCTCAGCCGTATTTTTCCTTTAGCATGGTGTGGAGAAGAGGGGAAGGGTGTCGTCAGCAACACCAACGAGGTATTTGGTCCTGACCAAAACACGGCACTGCGCAGTTATATTGTAACATTCCATGTAGCAGAGGGACAACTGTTCTTAGTTAGTGCGGGCTGCAAATTGGTTGAAGCTTGTCGTACCAGAGACTCTGCTGTTGTTGCTAAGAGGCAAGGCGGAATCACCGGTACGAAGGGCACTATCTTCGACTATGAGTTCGGGGATCCACTTTAGACCAAAAAAATGCACAAGGAAAATAGCACCAGAGAAATCCCTCCACTGATGCGAACGGTGTAATCGGCGGGAAGACACCAAAGGAGCGTGGTCTTTCTACTTTAGGTATCGGGTCTGCAATGCTGTTGACGATGAGCACGGTGCTCGCGTCAGATAGAGAAAAGCAAAGTGATCGACCGATGCCGCTTTCATGCGTCTATAACCATGGCCGGCAGAACTTCTTCTTATGAATACGTGTTGAGCGGGCCCCGAAGAAGAGTTTCTGTGCGCTGTCGCGCCAAAAGACTTCCGCCGGTCTGGAGTGCTGTTTCCAGCGGGTGTGTTGAATAAGCATCTGCTTCGCAGGAAACACTAAATGCTCGAGGAGGCCGCCTTGGTAGCATTAGGTGAATGCTACTGGACAAGGACTTTCCCCGCACGAGCACAGAGGTATCCTGGTGGGTGTTCGTTATTGGAATGTCCTGGATGAATCGCAAGAACCCCCAGGATAGAGGAGAACCTACGACTGTGTTGTGCTTGCTCTTGCCGAACGCACCCGGTATTGCAATGCGTACCACAGCTGTTGCTGACGAGGGCTTTCACCGGACAAACGAAGCTCACGGAGTGAGCTTCGTTTCTTACCGCTACATCTGAAACGAGACGAGTGGCATCGGTTCTAGATTGTTTCGAGTAGGATCCGTGTTTTGTGTCTGCGGTCGACAGTAAAGGCGGGTTGGCGTTTTTGTCAAAGAACGATACCACTAACGCAGCAAGAGCCGAAGAACAGAACGCGTGGGGCATATAACGGGCACAGGTACGGCTTCAAAGCAGATGAACAACAGTTGGAACTGACCGGTCGCTGCGTGTTCTTTCCCGTCGATGGCGTGGTCAGTGCCTGGATATCTTCGGGGGTGAGTACCCCCTGTGTAAGATCAACGTTCTCGGCTGCCTCTCTGAGCTTGAAAAAGTGCCTGCATATTTTTCGCATCGGGTCACTTGTTGCTTTTGGTGTCCTATAATTTGTGGTCAGCTATTTTATGGATTTCTAATTTATGGACGAATTAATTTATATTAGGCGATTTTTGGTGAACCCGTAAATTAGACAGCGGGGTGTATAAATCTGGCCTATTGCCGGGTGAACGCGCTCAACGAATCTTCACCCTTCAACAAGTCAGAAGGTGTTAACACGAGCTTGTAGGCCCGATATCTTCTCATGCTCCTCTCTACAGTACTATATCTCTCGAGAAGCTACAAAGAAGTAAGCGGAGGGGTGCAGTGCGGGGTGTGGTAAGCGATAGGTCGGGAACGTCAGTTATTAAGCAACTGATAAAGAAATGCGCAATTTGCTTTGTGTGAAAAGCCTTGCGGCGCCAGGGCGGTGCAAGCAACACTTCGTGTCAAAACTGGAGCCGGTGCGTTCTCTGTGTGACGAAGGCAGGGACTGTAGCCTAAATGCTGGAAGCTGGATTGCCAATGACCGGTGTTCACGGCGCCT
Source organism: Diplonema papillatum (assembly GCA_030068145.1). Lineage (NCBI taxonomy): Eukaryota > Euglenozoa > Diplonemea > Diplonemida > Diplonemidae > Diplonema > Diplonema papillatum. Next base: position 84,715 of record JAPJBO010000285.1, read on the forward strand.
TGAGCAGGAAAGCACTAGTCAGAGCAAGCCACGAAAGGGAAGTGTTGCTAGCGTATTTGCGCTTGATCATGCTTCTACTGATACTTGTGCGACGGTCGAACTGTTCGCACTAAATACTATTTTGTTCGAGGCCAAGTGGGTGTGGCTGCAGCTCCATTCGTTTCGGAGAGTAAACTGAGGGAAATATGAAAAGAGGTGTAGCCATCCTGGAGCTGGTGTAACATGGGCTGTCGTGAGCCTCTATTTTCAGCAGGAGAGGGGGAGGGTTCAAGAGATTGCTTCTAATTGTTTGACTTGCCGAACAAAGCGGGTGGCAAAATATCACGATGCGCATCGCGATGTGTGTGCGTGTGTTAAAACTCAGTTGTGGGTAATCCCTAGTTGAGTGTCTTACACAGGCCGCGCATCTCACCCGGGGATGTGGCAAGCTCTCTCTGTGCAATGAGCTTGGCCTGACTAGCTGTTCCAAACTCCTGGTGCAAGCACCCGTCCTGGTCAGCAGTCACTACCTGGGTCACAGTTTTGAGTCCTGTTCCGAGACTCGCTCGCAGGGTGAAGTGGCACGACTCACTTGTTGCCAAGCATTCTGCAATGCTGACGACTGCTACCCCAGTGTGTGTGTGTATGTGTGTGGGAATTCAAACACGGAAGCAGAGAAAAGCCCAAGTTGTCAGCAACCTCACGTCACAGAGTTCCTGCCGGCTGTTCGTGGTGACCACGCACTGTCCGGAACTGCAGCTCGTTTCATGACTGGGAGCGACCGCCTCCTTTTACACGCGGGGCAGCGATGGGCTCCATGCTTCGTGCATTCTTCTGCGCATTCCTCGCTCGTCTTGGTGTGTGTGTGGTGTGTTACGGACTCGGTTTCACGTGGTGCCCCCCTTAGCAGTGTGTCCACGCGATGGGTGTCTGTGTTGAAGCTCGGTAATGGGTAACCCCTGAGCGGAATGTAGTCCATCTACACAACGCGTTCACGTTGCTGCTGAAACGCCTGCAGGTCGTGGTGACCGCGGTATTGTAGCCTAATTTGACTTGGGCTTTCTTCGTGATTGACGTTGCTGACTACAGCAGGAATCAGGGCAGCAGACGTTCCTCGTATATGCGGAACAGCGTGGGGCATCATGTTTCGTACACCTCAGGGTCGCGTTGACCGTGTGTGTGTCATCTTGCTATTATTTTGGTTATGGAAATGGAGTGCCCTTATGTCTTTGTGCTCCGGTGTTCCGCTATTGGCGAGTAAGACAACCGTATTCCTACTAAAGGCAGGTATGAGTGTGCTTGTGTGGTAACCATTTGCATGCAAATGACTCCCCACTAACGCGACAAGAAGACGGAACATGGTGAAATTTTCAAAGTTACTCCCCACAACGCAACAAGCCCGGAACACGGTGGTTTTTTGTGTGTCAGTCTGTTGTCTTGCGACCTTTTGTCTGTGTTGTTGTGTGCCTCGTCCTCTCTTCCTTTTCCTATTCTGTCCGGGTGGGGATTGGGTTGACGGCGATAGTTGTTTGACGGTACCAAAATCCTCAAATCTTCAAAAGTAGTGGCAACCATGTTTGCCCATTCGGCCGCCTTGTTCTCGGTTCCTGGCATTTAACCTTGACGCACTCCTATCACGTCTCTGCTTTGCCCTCGCGAAGCTACTTAGCACTTGGATCAGGCTTCTTGTGTTACCGACATGATGATGAATGTCAGTCTGTTGTCTTTCTCCCTCGACCTTTTTCCCCCGACGATAGCAAGTGTCAGACTAGACCACCCAAAGGCGGTTGATCTTTTTAGGCAAGTTTTCTCAAATTGTTTTGGATGGTGTTGTGTGTCTAACAAATGCAATTTGTCGGGAAAATGCTGTATTATGCGTAGGTTGAAAAATGGCCTAGTGTGACACTTTTTTGGCTTAGAATGACCCCACCTAGCCCAGTGCTGGCTGCAAAAGTGCAAACGTTTGCGCAAACGTTTGCGTTTGCGTTTGCAGATCTGGCAGATGCCGTTTGCAAACGTTTGCAAACGGCAACGGTGCAGTGCAAGGCTAGCAATGGATAGACACATGCGAGCGACATAGACGTGGGCAAGTGACATTTATGATGTCGTAAGTGGCAGCAGTGCCAGTGGGATGTCGACAAACCGGCGTCCCCACCACGAAGCCGCCGCCGCTCTCAGCCCGCAGTGGAAAACGGAGATCTACAAAACAACGCGACAGAGGGATGCGAAGGTCCTCGCTTCTTTCCGGACGACACGACCAGCTCTGTGCATTGGCTGAGCACTCCGACTGCCTCACCGTACGAGAGGGATAGATTATCGGCCAGCCCAGGGTGGTCGGTGTATGACGCAGTGAAGGACAACAAGCGAAGCAGCATGGGGATAAAAACTGCAGATTCCCTCGTGCGGCTGAACTACAACAACAGGAACACCGCCAAGACTCTCCCGCCGTATTAACCCTGTAAAACGGTAATGACGTTTGCAAACGTTTGCAACGTTTGCACTGCAAACGTTTGCCATTTGCAGAATCGGTGCAAATGCGTTTGCAGCCGTTTGCAGCCAGCACTGCCCTAGCCTAGGCCTGGGCTGGCTGCATACGTGCATACGTATGCGTATGCGTATGCAGATTTGAAAATATGCATACGCATACGGCTGCATACGTATGCATAGGTGGGGCTGTGTGAGGCCAGCCCGGCCTTCTGGCTGCTGCGTGACGGGCCTATGAGTGAAGACGGTGGAGTCCGGAGCCCCAGAAACTGGAGTTAAAGCTGGAGTTGAAAAAGCGGGTGTCACACGCTTTTTAGGTGTGACTCGCGCCCTCTTTGACTGCAGTTTCTGAGACTGGACCTCACCGTGTAACAATGCAATGTACTGGTAAGTAGAAAGCAGGTCGATGAGGATGCGTGCCGCGGTCAATGTCTGCCTCGCTTTTTCCCCGACGACGTCGAACGCCAGCTCGAAGCACTGAACGAGCATGCTTCATGACGCACGACAGCCTACAACGGGCTGGCGGAAAAGGCCCGCACCACGTGGGCGGGCCTTTCCGCCAGCCCGTTGCTCAGCAGATCCTGAGACAACCAGCTTCGGTTGCCTCATCGGAGCGCGGCTCGTCGGCTTACGGGAGTGAACACACTGCCCGTGTACCCCGGATTGCGGCGGACATAGGTTCCGTCGGCACTCACGAAACTTTGCTTTTAAGTATCCTTTTCGACTCCCCCTTCGTCCTGGACGAAGGAGGTGCTTTGCCAGAGAAGTCACAGCCACATGCATAGCCGTATGCATACGTATGCATACGTATGCATAGCCGTATGCAGCGCCGTATGCGTATGCGTATGCGTACGCAGGTTTGGGCGCATACGCGTATGGAGCCGTATGCAGCCACCATAGGCCTAGGCTAGGGGGAGTGGGTCTCAAGCCTTATTTTTCCCCATCGGACGTGCCGTGACACGTCCGTGAATTATAAGAATTGGGGAGGGGGGTCTGCCCGTGGTGCACATGTGGTCGTGGCCCGTGGTGTGGTCGTGGTGCCCGGGGTGCGGTCGTGGTGTCCGTGGTGTGATTGTGGTGCCAGGGTGCGAGCTGCACCTGTGCAAAGGTTTCTAACTGGTTGGACGTGCCGTGACACGTCCGTGGAAATTTTAAAAGGGGGGGGGGGGATCTGGAGGGTTGCAAGTGTCCGTGGAACTCCTACTGATGCCTTCCCATATCATTTCTTTCACCTGTGACCACTTTTTAGGGCGGCGGGTAAAAAAGGGAGAGTAGTGGGTAAAAAGGGGGGGTAGTAAGAAAATGGAGAAAAAAATCAGGTTCCCAGTGAAACCAGATATTTTCTTCACGCCGAGATCCCCTATAAATCGCACTTCCCAAAATTCACTGTCCACAGTTCCCTCTGGGACAGGGGATTTGATCATTTCACTTTCACGTTTCCCCCGCCCAGCCCTTGTGGCAATTGCACTGTGTGGGTAGGGTAGGGTCAGGGTGGGGAGTTGATTGAACGGGACCCCTTGAAAGTTCGTGTGGGCAGTATCCCTCCTCCGCCTGCTTGCCCGCGGGGATTGAAAAACACGCACGTCCTTTTTCTGCTGTTGTAGTACCAAACTAAGTACGCATTGTTCGTTCTGATGAAGGCAACATTTCTTTCAAGGTGCCAACCGGCTCGTTCACTGAAGGATGCTCAGTCCATGGGTGCCTGACTCTTATTTTCTCTTTATTTCTTTCTTTTGGTTGTTTGTGTAGAGTCAGGATGATGTTTCGAAATCCATCTTCGGACGCTGACGGTGACCTAGACGTATTACGCGGCCAAGATCACACAAGCAGCAAGGCAGCCCTATGCTGTGTCACCAGGATTATTATTGAGTATTAATCAAGCCGGCCTCGGAGAGCAACACGTTTTCACCCCGAAAATTACTGTATGGAAGAAACATGCTTTGCCTGTACCTTTATCCGAAGAGGTAGGCAGGGTGAAAAGACAAGACAAGACGGTTAAAGCCCAAAGACCTCTCGAACCGCTGGCGGTGGCTGTGGAAACGGTCGTGAAGGCCCGGAAAGCTCGAAATTCACACGCAAACACTGAAGATGGTGTGATGCATCCGTCCGAAGTCTTCTGCCCCCTGTTGTGTTTCCCGTGGTTACCAGATTTACGGGACTATTGGTGGCGGTAAGCAAAAGAGGTCGACCCCATGCTTTTCCTTGTTTTTAGAATCGGTCATTGCTTGAAGCTCCGGTACGGTTTTACGTCTCCGGAGGTGAAACCCCGGCAAATGAGAGAAGAACTGCCCGTCTCGGAGAATGCTGGAGGTCGACTGAAGATGTGGTCGTGTTTGGTAAGGCTTCGCGGGTTGAACCTTTTTTTTTTTCAAAAAAAAAGGCTGCGCCGGATACTTCGGCTGGTGACCGTTCGAAGACTGTTCAGCCGCAGTATTGTTTGCTCTTTTTGTGTTACCGTCGATCCCGAGGGACGAGCAGCTTGTTGTCTTGCGGCGTTCGTTTGTTTGCAAGGACATTAGGTAGCACACTTCAGTTACGAATACTTTGCTACGGAAAACTCACTCTCTTTTGCTCAATTTCATTTTCAACCAGGTGCATCGGAGTCTCCAATATCAACTATCTGGGTCACCGTGTAATAAAGAGGTTGAACGTGCTTGAGTCCGGAGTGTCAGAAAAGTACGTCGCAATAGATGGAAGTTTTGTTGATCATGTTGCTCTTTTTTAGCGTTTATTGTGGTTTAGAGGTTCTTGTGGTACTCGAGTGCCCTCGAGGGGTGCCGGCTTTCAACATAAGAACAAAAAAGACGAAAAGGGCGAAAAAGGACGAAAAGACGAAAAAGACCTCACCAGCAATCTTCTCTACTGTCGCGTTCTCAGCCCCGAGCTAAAAACTCTCGTGGACAACAGTGGGATGGACAAAGGCGCAAAAACGCCTCGCCGTGGGCAAGAGTTTGGAATGCGGAAACTGATGTGAAACAGTGGCCCAGAACCTTTCGAATTTTTCTGGTGACGACTTTTCGTGACTTCGCTGCATTCGCAAACTGAAATGGTGCTTCGCAAGAGATTAAGGGAGAAAGTTCCCGCTGTTTCTTCTTCTGGAAACAGAGCAGTGACTGCTTGCTCTGTGTCGGCTATGGGCGAAGCTTGTCATGCTATCTTAGGTGCCTGTCAAAGAGAGCTCCTTCGGTATCCCCATCGTCGCTCGGGATGTTCAAAGTTCTAGGAGAGTCGCAGGGCCAAGTCGTGACAAGAAGTCGTCTAGTCTGTTTTTCCGTTTCTCTGGAACAAAACTAGCATCTTCCCGTTCCTTGCAATGCAGGAGCACGATGCCTTCATTGGCTCATCGTGTTGACTGTACAAACCCCATGGACGTGTCTTTGTCGTCTTTGTCGTCTTTTTCGTTGTTTGTAATTTGTTTGTAGGTTGCAACGCCAGATCTTAACATATCGCTTTGAATCCGTTGGCTCGATGATGGAGACAACAAATTCTTTGCGCTGACGACGGCAGAAATGCAAACTGCCTGCTCGCTCCAGGCTGGTGAGGGGGTACCTCTCCTCGTCGTCTGTCCGGCGCTTTTCGGAGGCACTTAACAAGGTCCTTGCTCTCCCACTCATACCTTCTCCCCAGGCATCATCCGATGCTGCGTAAAGTTTGTCGGTTCTATATTATATCGTACGTTGGTACCGGTTGCCGAATCGCTGAGAAGCTGCTAGCTGCATCCAAGTGTCGACCGATTCTCATTCTAACGTTTTGCTGTCTTGTTCATGCACAGGCACTTCGCCGTAAGCTAAGTCGCGAGCACAGCGTTTCCAGGGTCGTCCCAACAATAGCAGGAGCGACATTGATCGACGTATATCGTTGGATTAGAATGCAAAGAAAATATTCTGCCTCGCCGGCGCCGGCGGTTACCTCTTCGCCTTTCGTGATGTGTCATTCGTTCGCCCGTCTTGATCGTCGCGTTCAGCATGGCGCTTCGCTTCTTCTTCGTATGCCCGCTTGGCTTCTTCGGCTGTCCTTCGGCGGTTTCTCCTGAACGCCGTTTGGACAGATTCGATCATCATTGGTAGGAGGCGCACGAAGTAGCTGGCGGAGCCCCACGCGCAGCTCAAGAACAGGTAGGTTTCGCTTGGGTGCACAAGCAAAAAAAAGGGCCGAACTGTCGTTTGGAGTATCCAACCGCGGTGTTGAGCACACAAACCATTCCAAGCACGTTCTTGCAGTTCCCCCGTTCCAGTAGGGTCGGCTTCGATGCGAACGCGGTATAACGACGTATCCAAGTTAACGTGAGACGTCGAGGCGCAGTTCGGCAATAAGCCTCCATCTATGAAGCCAGCACAGGCGAGGGGCCGCGCAGGGTGGGTGACACTTCGAAGCCAGCAGGTGGCGACGAGGGGAAATATCGGCGGAATGTGGACGAAGGGTCCTGGCGTGTTGATTTATTTAGCGAGCGACCCAAAGCAGGGTGCTCGGATAACCGGCGGAAGTGGCGATGTGTAGGGGAGACTGGCGGACTAGCTGCAATCGGATCGACAGAGACCGCAATAGAGGACGTGCTCGAAAGCCGAGAGTGTTTTTGCTGGATGCCGCTGTTACTTGGGTTGAGCAACCGGCTAGATTCGTGCAATGTACTTCCACGTGCGGAAAAAGAGAACTCACGCTGAGAGGCAGTGCCCACTTCAGGGCTAGCGGGTGAGGATGCCTCTTGTAGAACCGTGAAGTTGGTGCCAGTCTCATCTTCGGCCTCGCTGTCCAGGGGTGTATCGACGAATTTGCGGGACATGGCAGCGAAGTCGTCCACTTCTGTCACCACGTGCAGACTCTTTGACTTTTTGGGCAGCAAATTCTCTGAAGCATCTGATTCCGGGGCTACAGTAGACTTCAGTCGACCTCCGAAGGCGAGGCGCTGAAGGCGGAGCCGTCTGTCTTTTATGGCAAGGTACACTTCGCAAATGATGTCGGTAAGGAGTTTGATGCCGATGACGACCAACGCTATCAGCAAGAATGCTGCGGCTGCGATGTGTGTCCAGTGGGTTGCCTCTCCGTGGTAGAACCCAACTGACATGAGGAACATTGCAACCATCTCGGCGAACGTAATGACGGCGAATGCGAGAGTATCACGGAGGCGGGCGTAGGGCTGGACCGTTACGATGACAATGAGCTCCACAAGGAAAATGAGCCCTGAGAAAAGCTTGATGTGCCCGCACGCCGGGTAGTTGTCGACCATGGTCGCCGACATGGCGGATAACGAAAGGCTTGCGCAGTACTCTACAAAGCCATACCACGGCACGGTCGCACTGTACGGTCGAATGACCGAGCTGAACCGATTTGCCCAGTGCTTCTCGCGTTTCACACTAACCCACTCGCCCGGCCCGAGGAAGAAGTTGATGACAGGCCCTTTGAGGTCGCGGTCCATGTCGTACCGCGCGCTCTTTGGAATCGACGGCAAGATGCGAGAAAAAACAACCAGCGGCACCGTGACACAGATAGTCAAAGACATGATTGCAACCAGCAACGCAAACGTGGTAGGCGGGTCCAGGAGCACGAGAAACGTACCGAGGGTAGTGCCCTGGAAAAGAAGCGTGAACACAACGAGCGGCGCAGACGGGAACCGCAGCCAGCCTCGTGCGTCCCTTTTCATCATTTTTTCGTTCGCGGACATGAGTTTCAGCTTGCATACGTGCAGCAGCCGGCAGGCCGCGTACGCGGCCACCGTGCAAATGCACATTATCAGGAAATTGCCCAAGATCATACCCAACGCAGTACTGCCCTGAACCTTCAGTTGCAGAGGGCTGAGTGCCATCGAAAACTCCTGATTGTGAGTAGCATAACAACCAGATGACACCAACACTAACAGCGCTGCAGCTGCACCTATGTTGGCCGATGCAAGCGAAGCCCCCGACACGAATGGTGGAGCTGCTGCCGCGACTGCGATTTGGGCGCTCTTGACCGGTGTCTCTGCCACGATTTCCGGTTCTGTTGGTAGGGCAAGCGGCGGTGCATTCGTAGTGGGTACATAGGTGGTTTGGGGCGCAGGTACCACGGACATCAACGGTGTCAATGTGCGAGGTGTGAATGTTCGTGGCACAGCCGTTCTCGGAACGAGAGTTGGCGCAGGGGTGCGAGGCACATAGGTAGGTGCCAATGTCAGTGGTGCTGACGTCAAAGGTGCCGACGATGGTACCGATGTCGGGGGTGCTGACGTCAAAGGTGCTGATGATGGTACTGAGGTCGGGGGTGCTGATGTCAGTGGTGCGGATGATGGCATTGATGTCGGGGGTGCTGATGTCAGTGGTGCGGATGATGGCATTGATGTCGGGGGTGCTGATGTCAGTGGTGCGGATGATGGCATTGATGTCGGGGGTGCTGATGTCAGTGGTGCGGATGATGGCATTGATGTCGGGGGTGCTGATGTCAAGGGCGCCGACGATGGTGCCGATGTCACAGGCGCTGACGTCAAAGGTGCCGATGACGGTGTCGATGTCAGGGGTGCTGATGTCAGTGGTGCCGATGATGGTGCCGATGTTAGGGGTGGTGATGTCAAGGGTGCCGATGATGGTGCCGATGTCACAGGTGCTGAAGTGAGTGGCGCCGACGATGGTGCCGATGTCACAGGTGCTGACGTCAGTGGTGCCGACGATGGTGCCGATGTCACAGGTGCTGATGTCAGGGGTGCCGATGATGGTGCCGATGTTAGGGGCGCTGAGGTCAAGGGTGCCAATGATGGTGCCGATGTCACAGGTGCTGAAGTGAGTGGCGCCGACGATGGTGCCGATGTCACAGGTGCTGACGTCAAAGGTGCCGATGACGGTGTCGATGTCAGGGGTGCTGATGTCAGTGGTGCCGATGATGGTGCCGATGTTAGGGGTGCTGATGTCAAGGGTGCCGATGATGGTGCCGATGTCACAGGTGCTGAAGTGAGTGGCGCCGACGATGGTGCCGATGTCACAGGTGCTGACGTCAGTGGTGCCGACGATGGTGCCGATGTCACAGGTGCTGATGTCAGGGGTGCCGATGATGGTGCCGATGTTAGGGGCGCTGAGGTCAAGGGTGCCAATGATGGTGCCGATGTCACAGGTGCTGAAGTGAGTGGCGCCGACGATGGTGCCGATGTCACAGGTGCTGACGTCAAAGGTGCCGATGACGGTGTCGATGTCAGGGGTGCTGATGTCAGTGGTGCCGATGATGGTGCCGATGTTAGGGGCGCTGAGGTCAAGGGTGCCAATGATGGTGCCGATGTCACAGGTGCTGAAGTGAGTGGCGCCGAAGATGGTGCCGATGTCACAGGTGCTGACGTCAAAGGTGCCGATGATGGTGCCGATGTTAGGGGTGCTGATGTCAAGGGTGCCGATGATGGTGCCGATGTCACAGGTGCTGAAGTGAGTGGTGCCGACGATGGTGCCGATGTCAGGGGTGCTTGTGTCAGTGGTGCGGATGATGGTGCCGATGTCACAGGTGCAGACGTCAAAGGTGCTGACGATGGTGCCGATGTCGGGGGTGCTGAGGTCAGAGGTGCCAACGACGGTGCCGATGTCACAGGTGCTGAAGTGAGTGGCGCCGACGAGGGTGCCGATGTTGGGGGTGCTGAGGTCGGAGGTGCCAACGATGGTGCTGATGTCACGGGTGCTGATGTCAGAGGTGCCGACGATGGTGCCGACGTGAGTGGTGCTGATGTGAGAGGCGCCAATGATGGTACCGATGTCAGGGGTGCTGATGTCAAGGGTGCCGATGATGGTACTGACGTCGGGGGTGCTGATGTCAACGGTGCCGATGATGGTACTGATGTCGGGGGTGCTGATGTCAAGGGTGCCGATGATGGTACTGACGTCGGGGGTGCTGATGTCAACGGTGCCGATGATGGTACTGACGTCGGGGGTGCTGATGTCAAGGGTGCCGATGATGGTACTGATGTCGGGGGTGCTGATGTCAAAGGTGCCGATGATGGTACTGACGTCGGGGGTGCTGATGTCAAAGGTGCCGATGATGGTACAGATGTCGGGGGTGCTGATGTGAGTGGCGCCGATGTTGGTGCCGATGTTGCCGGCGCCGATGTCAGTGGTGCAGCTGTGGCTGGTGCCTGTGTCGCTGGTGCTGATGTTGGTGGTGCTGCTGTTAGCGGTGCAGATGTAGGGACTATTGTTGGCGGAGCAGAGGTTGGCGGTGCAGCGGTTGCCGTCCCGCCCTCAAAAATGAAAAGCGCATTCCCGTCGCCGTCTTTCCCGCACACGACTGGGTGATCGTTCTCAAAAATGACCCCAAAGGAAGGAAGGGTCATCGAAGCTCCGAGGACAGGGCTGGATGAAACTGCAAAGTCAACATAGCCAAAGTCTGAGTCAGTTGTAAAGTACAGCAAGTCGTTTGCTGCATCCAACGCGATGGTACGGGCGTTTCGCGTGATGCTGGTACTGATGGACCCAACTTCTGTCACGTCATAACCGTTCACTGTGGAGTACACGGAGATTCCATCTTGGCCACCCACGTAAATACTCTGGCCATTTCGAAACACATCAAATGACGTGACGCCTCCGAAAGTGCCGAGCGGCCCTGACGGGCTTGCAGGTAACGTAATGTCGTAAACTATAACGCTGGACGAATCAGCTATGTAGACAAGGTTCCCGTATATCATCAAACCATGACTGTATATGACACTTGTAGTTGACAAGGAGACCGGTGATCCAGGTGTCGATATGTCATAAATGCGCCAGTCAGTGCCGCAGGCGCCAATCAAAAGCTTTCTGGCTGAGTCGATGGCGATCCGGTTGCAGGATGTAGCAGCTGTAATCTCTCCAGTGTACGTCACCACCTGACCGGGAGTGTCCACACGAAATATATTCAGGCTTCCGCCTGTACCGCAGTAGAGGTAGCCGGAGTCAACCTCGCAGTCCAAGACATCTCCGGTCGCTGTGGCTGTAGACGTCAGCGTGCAGCCACTCCCAGGAGGAGAACAGGTGTTGCCCGCTTTTATCGTCTTCCCGTCGGAGGCGTAAACAAGATTTCCCTCCAAGAGCGGCACCCGACACTTCCAGGTTAACGGCTGTCTGCCCAAGATGAACATGGCTGATGCGCAGCTAAATAGGCATAGGAGCCACAGGACCGATGCCGTTGCCCATCGGCGGGGCATTGACGGTTCACGCGTTCAGTTCGTTCGCCTGCGCGACTGCAGATGTGAATGAATCGACGGTAGCGTCCGAGATTTCCACTCCGTTCTCGGTTGCTTACCAGGCGAAACTAGCGTCGTAAACGTGGCGTTTCGTTTTTCCCCTCTAACAACAGCGGGTGTCGGAGTAGTCCTCCGGAAGGCAGCTGATTTATTTCTATCTGTAGGTGGACTTCTTTCCTTTTTTGCTATTTTGTTTCGATAGGGTGTATTGTCCTCTGCTGACTCCTGTTGGATTGAGAACGCTAAAACAAACAATTACGTAGCAGTTTGAACTAGATATGCCGCAACCATCTGTGACAATATATCACTCATTCCACGAAAAAGTGTCACAGATTTCGGCTTTTTTCGGACTTCTGCCGAAGATTTCCATCTGCAGGTCCGAAAATGGTCGGTTTCGAGATTTTGAGGACAGGGCTTTCCGAATATCTGGTCGGATAAAAATTTGACCGACCCCCCCCTCCCCATAAAAAAAAAATGGAGGCCGGGTCTCCAAGAAATGGGGTCTGAAAATCGACATTTTTTTTCCTCGGCATGCAGGAACAAGTCAGATTTGACTCGCCACTCCTCCTGGCGGAAACGACGAATAATTTTTCGAGAAAAATATGCCTTCTCTCTTTCGCTTTCCTTTCAAAAACTGTTGCGTTGACGCATCCACACGGCGAAAAAAACACCCAAAGTGGGACTCGAACCGGCGACCAAAAGAGTCATGGTTGAGTGCACTGACGGCTATGCTACTTGTGCCAAAAATCCGAAAATATGTTTCTCTTCTTCCCTCGCAAACCACCAAAATGGTCGCTGGTTCGATTCTTCGCGGCGTCGAGCGTTTTGGAGCTCGTAGTACGTGTTCTGCTTACAGTGGTGGTGTAGCGGGGGTCAAACCGCAGACTTCCTGACGGGTCACGCGAACCACCGGAAGGATGGTTCAAATACAGAAAATGAAATCGCCCGCGTTTTTTTCGCCCGTGGTCTAACGGGTGGGGTACTTGGTTCGATTCCTCCGAGGAGTGTTTTTTTTGAGGACCGAAAATCGGCCCAAAAACGTCTACAGTGCCTCTGGGGGTCAGATTTTTGGCTACAACGAGTTCCAAAAAGGTGCCGATACTTGCCGTGGATAGCTCTTTCCATCCCAAAAAAAAAATTCCAAAGTTTGCTCAAAATTTGACCTAAACATGGCGGAAATGAGGAAGCAAAATCTGTGACACGTTTTCGTGGAATGAGTGATATGTGAGCGTCTTTTTGTCACCTGATAAAACTTAGGCTTTTTTCAGAATATGACCAGCTGGTTCAGACTGGAGGCAGGCCGGGGCCAAGGCACCCCAGAAACTGTATTGTGCGTTCGTATCCACGACAGTAGGGCCCTGGGGGCTCCACCCCGGCAGCCCATTTCTGACATTTTGAGGTCCTTGCCACCGTTCCAGGGAGGGGTCACAACGGGGCCGACAACGGCGGGCCCAAAGCGGGAAGTAGATTGGGCCAATATGCACAGGATGGATGCTAAAACGCAATAACCATCCAGGCCCCTCCCCGACCACTCCCCCCCTTTTCACCATCCAGAAAATGAAAGTGCTGGCCTTGTTGGACAGCTCCGGGAGCAAAAGCCGTTTGGCTCGCGAAGCACACAGAACGGTTCCGTCAAGCTGATGATGAAGGAACTGCGGAAAGTTCTAGATGTGTTGAGTGGGGGTGACACATCTGAGATGCTGAGGCAGGCATTTACCCGCAAGGAACTGGGAAACTGCTGCAGGAGGTGACCTGGCTCCATTTTTCAGGAAACTGCTTTGAAGAAGGGAGTGTGCAGCACTCTTGCGGAGGCTGGATTCGGAAGGATCTGGACGACTGTGGGTTTGGGGTAACTCGATGGCAGTGGGATAGCCGCAACAACGAGGTGAGTGCTGCCCCTGCGGGGAGGCCACCAGTGTCTGAAGAAACAGGGTGTGCTTGCAGCCCTCGACGCAGCTTCTTCACCAACGGCGAAACTCCTGAAGCGCCTTTCTACTCCAGACAAGGATGTGACTGCAAGGCACATGCTTAAGATGAAGGGTGCCAGAGCAGTCTCTTTCGGGAAGCAAAGAAGCGCAGGAACAGCACCGAAACCTCAACTGGAGAAGAAGAGGAGGAAGAAGATGAAGAGGAGGAGGCCGAGGAGACAGGATCATCGTCACAGAGCGCATCTCCCGTTCGACCTTCTACAAGTTGATCCCTGAAGAGTACAAGCATTGCCAAAGTCGGATAGACAACTGCAACTACTGTGACGCTGCAAGGCAAAGCTTGCAGATAATGCTGTGCAGCTTCTCAATGAAGCATGGGGACTTAACCTGCTAGCTACGGGCACACAAATGCTATCCCGTGTCGCTGGCAGGTTCTTCAAAACCAAAGAAAAGGACAGAATGCTCCCCACATCAGGTATTTGTGTGAGTTTGAGTGCCGCGAGACGCAATGGCGGAGGCAGAGCACTTACTATGAGAAGTGCATGGCCTGCCCCCCCCAAGGAATTGTGGTTATAACTGCTGACTACAAAGAAAAGGGGAAACTCCCTATTGAACGGCAACAAACGAACACTACCTTTTATTCGAGACTGGAGGTCCTATGAACATACAATGTGAATAGCCTCTATTCGAGCCAACCCGGCTTTAATGCGTGAAAAAGTGTATTGTTTTTGGACTGGATTATAGTGCGGAGCTAGCTTTTTCCTCCCCTGCCGATATGCGTACGGGTGGCAGAGTGGTTGGGCGAAGGCCTTCGGGCGGGTTCGATCCCCGCCCGTGACATTTTCCCGGTCGGGGATTGTTTTCGAGGTTTGTTGCGTTTCGGGGTCTAATGTGCCCGAAATTTGCGTTTTTTGCGGAGTTTCTCAGTATCTCGTCTTCTTGTTGCGTTGGTGGGGAGTCATTTGCATGCAAATGAGTACCACACTATGCCAGCTTTTCGCTACGTGACGCGGAAGCCGTGCTGCGACGGAAGAATCCAGCCGTCCTGCCACTCCATGGCGTCTTGCAAACGCCTGCAGGCCCACAGCCGATAGACGCAGCTCGTCACGGTGATTGGCCGCAAGTTCGTTGGCGAGGTGTCGTCGGTCTTCGGGATGAGCGACACCAACGACGTCAACATACCCTTCGGCCACTCCCCTCGCTCCTCCACCAGATTGAACAGCGTCGCGAACCCGTCCAGCAGCTCGTCGAGCCGTCCACCCCACACGCCGTAGTCTTCTTCTTCCGCTTGTTGAGCACATCCCGTAGGTCACATCCCGCAGGTCCATCTGACGCTCACGTCGCGAGGCAACCCGGGAACCCACGCCCCGCGCGCGATGCAGCACACGCGCGGCAACGTACCGGGCTGCGCCGGCCGGCCGACGGCGACGTCCGCGGCAGAAAGCCGCCGCGGCGGTCGAGGCGAGCGTTTGGCGCCCGGGGCCAGGGTTGGGATGCACATCCCACATCGCATCAAGCGGGCTCCCGCAGCATCGCCGTCCGCGCGGGCGTCGTGGCTTGACGGCAGTCAGGCGCGCGAGCACGTGACACACACGCTGGCGCCGCACTCTTTAGTATCTCGCGGTATTTGGGTCCCCCCGTCGGCCCCGGGAGGGGCCGGCGGGGGGGGACGGGCGGGAAAAGGCTGCCCCAGGGGCGGCGGGGGGGGTCCGGGGGGGTGGCCCCGTGCTCGGTGGGTCGGGGGGGGTGTCCCCCCCCGGGCACGAGCACCGACCTTGGCTTCACCCGGACTTTACCACCCAGGCCGCTTCGTGCCCGAACTTTTTTTAAGTACCAACGCAGCCTGAGCGCTTAGCACCAGAACTTAGCAACGCCCGAACTTAGCATCACTCGAACTTAGCTTCACCAGAACTTAGCATTGCCCGAACTTAGCTTCGCCCGAACTTTACTGTTCCACGAACTTTAACTGCTGCCTCCAGTCTCGCCACGCGCCGGCCTTAGCCGAGCGCACGTACTCATCAAGAGAGACCGTTAAATATGTGTTCGAGCCAAAGATCAGCGAGAAGCTGCCGGTGGTGCCCTCCTGCCGGGGGATCGTGTTGTCAAGACTGAAGTCAAGCCAGAAACAGATGTCGCAGGACCTCTTGACCTGGCACCGGTCCTGGAAAGAAAGCACACGCGTATTGCATTGACCTTCGACAACTTGGCTGCCAGGAAAAGCACCAAACGCAAGATGATAGGCCTGGTTTTCACAGGCAGCTCGTATCCCCGACCATCCTTTTCCCTTCGTTCATCGTTCTTGGCCTGTTCCACACTGCAGCTGTGCACGAAGGCAGGGCAAAGCTCTCAAGACGTGGCTGCCTCTGGCAGTATCTGCACATCTCCAGCAGCGGAAGGAGACGTCTGCAGAACTTTGACACATGCAGGCCAGCCAGCAGGGTGGAACATAAGATCTGGGCCTCGGAGCCAAGGGCCAAGCAGGGGTTTTAGGTTTTTTTTGGGTGGACACCAGATTCTCTAAGGTGAAATGGTCAAAACCTCCTGGGAAATTGGGGCGAAAAAAAATTTACGAAGCGCGGTTTTTAGGTCATTCCGGCACTCAAAAAAAAATTTTTTTCGCTGACTTTTTCCCTACAGACCACCTTCGCCGTCAGGTTTTACCGGTAGGTAGGTTTCAGTAAAA
Source organism: Diplonema papillatum (assembly GCA_030068145.1). Taxonomy (NCBI): domain Eukaryota; phylum Euglenozoa; class Diplonemea; order Diplonemida; family Diplonemidae; genus Diplonema; species Diplonema papillatum. The sequence goes on from JAPJBO010000285.1 coordinate 100,946, forward strand.
ATGCAAGTACATGGCCCTACCCGCACGACTCCGGGTCCGAGCTTCACCCCCCGCCGAACGGTACGGTAAATCAAACTGCTTGCATGGGGGGTCCGGGGGGCAGCCCCCCCGGGGCACGGTACGGTACACAACAAACAGGTGGCCTTACAGGCTTACACTGTGGGACGGTCGAATTTGGCGGTTTGTGACGGTCGAATTTGGCCTGGTTACGTCGTGTGATGCTGTGTGACGGTCGATATTGGTCTTTTTACGCCGCGTGATGCTGTGTGACAGGGGAAGGTCCGGGAGGGCTCCATCCGGCGCACGGTAGAAGGGATGCTGGCTTGGCAAGCTAGCTGAGATTTCCAGCAGAATTGTCCTGTTAGCCGTTTATGGTACGAAATGTCCTTCGCTTGACGAGTCATTAGCACGTCTGAACTTCACCAGGGCTTTCGATATTGACTTGTCTCTAGGTTTTTGCAGAAAGGTATGCTCGCTGGAACACGGGACAGGCGCGATGACCCGCAGACAATACTCGAAGCTCATGCATGTTCATCGGCTCTACCTCATGAAGGGCTCAGACACACTTTGTAGACGAGCCTGCCACCCTCGTTCGCCACTGGCCAAGGCTCACTGCTGTAGCTCGGTTGGTTGCAAATTAAGCTCATCTGCACCATCGGGGAGTGGATGTGTTTGGTCGTTCCATGCCTGTACAGGATGGTCTTATTGCACCTTGCTAAGAGCTAAGAAAAAAACGGCGAGAGCACGAAGGCTTCTGCGTCATCAGACGAGACTGTCTCCCAGCGTCGGGCTTGCACAAAAAGTATAGTATGTGATCGTGAAGCTAGTTTCCTCCAGAATACGCTAGCAAAATCATTTGTTTTTGTTTCTGCAATAACAGAACCCGAGCTGAACTCAAGGGATGTCGTTTGCTCGACACTAACGTTCTTGCAACGAGAAATCTCTGCGTCACCTCTGCTCATTCGTCGGACCGGGACGAAGACGGGGACGAGGACGAGGACGAGGACGAGGAAAGGGAAGAGGAGGACGAACTGCAAGACGTAGAATCTTCCTCTGTCTCTTCTTCATCTTCTTCAACTTCTTCAACTTCTTCTTCTTCTTCAAATGCAGTCAACACTAAAACTGCCTTATCGAAGAGAGTCTTTCCGTCAGCGGCAAACCTGACATTAACTGCCTCCAGTTTTTCCCACTTGGAATCTGGAGCCGGTTCTGTCTTCTTCCGGCCGTCACCAGCGGCCCGTCGACGTTTCTGCGCCCACCAAAGTCTACTTCCGGTCTCGATGAGCTCCCTTGCAGCAGCATCATCCCTCGGACCGTTTTTCACCAACATCAGCTCTGCACTGACGCTTGGCACTTTCGTCCGGTTGCGTACTGAGGGCAGTCGCGCCCGCATCTGACCGAAGTCACGCTCTACGCCGGCGCTACTAGCGCACGTGCAGCAGATGGCAACTTGCACCACGCGCGGGACATTTTCTGTCATGTCCGCGTACGAGGCCAGTCGCTCCGACCAGAACTGCAATGGGTTCGGTGCGCCCGAACTCTTCTTGAAGGCTATGGCTGCAGCCTTTAGAGTCTGCCACTCCTGCAACAGACTCTTTGGCGGTACGTCAGCAAAGGAGCACAGACTCTCCCACGCGTCATTCCTGAAGCCTGGTTGCCGTAGTTCCGCCTCTTTGCAGAGAACACAGCTTACGACCAGGTTCGCAAGCACCACGTGTTCCGAAAGAACTACTTCCGGGACCATAAGTTTGGTTATGTCCTGGTGAATAGCCCGAAACCTTTTCGGAACGGTGTTGTCGATGGCCATTTTGCACAGTCGCATTTGAGTATTGCGAACGGCTCCTTCTATCTCGCAAGCCAGTCCTGCTTCAAGCTGGGCAACAAGCTGCGGGGAGGCAATTGTACGAAACAATTCGTGCAAATACTTCAGATCCGAAGCGAAGGAGGCTTTCTTCAAGCGGTCACAGAGCTTTCCTCTTTTCAGAAGCTTTACCTCCATGTCTGCAGCTTGGCTTTTTTTTTTTGATTTCTTCGTCTTCGCCCGGCTGAAGAGTTCCCTGTCACTCAATACAGCCAGCCATCCCTCCCGCATGCCAGGGGTGCAAGCGTTGGCGAAAGACCTCTCCCACTTCTTCATCCAACGAATGCGCCAGCTCGCGTCCGGCTTTGGCATCTTATGGCCCATCGCGTCCTCGAGAGCCCGGCGAAGAAGATTGCTTCCCCGAAAGATGCTGTTAATCTGGCGGAGCACAGACGTCATGTCTTTAAACGCTGGGCAGTCTAGCAAGATTTTCATCTTGACCTGCATTCTGTGTGCAGCGTCCATGCTCATCGCCAGAGACCGCCCAGCCGCCTTCCCCATCAACGCCGCGGCACCGTTGTCGCAACCTGTCATCGTCGATCCGTCGTCCGAGCTCCACCCATATACGTGACGAGGATGCAGGCTCATCTGCTTCAGCACTTCGTCTATGGCGGCAAAGGCTGCCTCTCCAGTTGCACCAAACTTCTTCTTTTTGTTCGTCTTCTTCGTGGCTGTCGGGGCGGATGTCTGCCCCTTAGCAGTTGAGCCCTTCGGAGCTGGCTTGGCAGCAGCTTTTCTGTTCGAGCTTTGCACTTTCGGGGTTGGTGCCGGCTTGGCAGCAACCTTCTCGCTCGACTTCGAACAGCGCGCTTTCGAGGTTGTCGTTGCTTGCCCCTTTGCAATTGTCGGCTTGACAGTGACCGCAGGCTTGTTCGCGGACGAGGGCTCCGACGCAGATGGAGGTGGCAAGGGTCCTCTGGCAGCGAAGAACGCGGTGATGGGTTTGACGCCTAAAGCAGCTGCGACGGCAGACGGGGTTTGTACCGCCGCCTTCGGTGTCTTCGCCGTCGGTGGAGCAGCTGCGTTCTTCTGCTTTGGGATCCTCGTGCCCTTAAGCCTCGGTTTTCGTGCTGGGAGCGCGACGGCCGATACTAGGCCGACGAAAACTTCCTTCACCAGTAGTGGCGACGACAAGTCTACCCACCGCAACCGGACGGCCAAGACTTCATCACCACAATGCGGCAACGAGGAACCGTCGACCACAACGAACAAAGGCGGTACGCACTTCGGTCCACGTGACAGTAGATCCTGTCGTAGCCGAAACAAGAGCAGTTTCGCCCACACGCCGATGAGCTCCCGGATGTCTCGTCGGAGCCCGTGCCTCTTTGTGACGGCGGTTCCTTGCAGCTGCTCGCCCCACAATTGGTGAGCGATCTGGCGGTGGCTGAGACCACCCATGACACCGACATAGGCACGGGCATTGAGATTGTAGAGTGGTGTCTCAAGCCTTTCATCTGTACGCAATGGCAAGATGCGGTCTTCGGTGTTTGAATGCCGCTCGGGCCGGGAGGGTACGCCCGCTACCGCAGTGCGGACGCTTCGAGCTTTCAACACCGTGAGCGCAGCGACGTGGCCACACTTCTTCAAGTGCTTCGTCCGCGACTTCTTGGCGGGCGGAGCCGACCAGTTCTGCTCTACCCCGAATGCGTATGCAGCCGCCTTAGCACTAGTCGGATAGGGGACGGCCTTCAGGAGGATAGCTGTTCTGCACACTTTGCAAAACGTTGTCTTCCCTTCCACATCGAAGCAGTCTTCTCCTGTCAACTCATACAGAGGACTCTGCGAAGCCGTTGGGTTGACGAATCTACCCTCTGATATCGTGAGCTCCTCTTGGCAACGAAGCTGGGACAGTTTGCAAAGTCGAACAACGAAACAGTGATCGCCCTTGAACACGCAGAAAGCTTTGGACCGGTCTTGCAGCTTGTCGACTTTCTCGAGGAGAGATGCGACCGAAAGGGCACCATCGATGTCCACGGCACTAAAACTGTGAAGGTTCAGCTTCTCCCGGAATTCGGTGAACGACTTCAACAAGGGAATGTAAGAGAGGGGGGTGAGACACTCCGTTGCTATGGCGTCGGCGTATGACTGTCTGTCCCGTTCGTCAACGATGAACTGACCGGCACGTGACCACCACTCCGCCAGCATGGACGTGTTTGGGTTCGCAATAGGTCTTCCTTCCTGCAGTGCGTTCACAACGTAACCCACAACGTACGTGCTGGCATGCAGCCGAGGGTCGACAGCGGAGAACCCGTTATTGCCTGCAACGGCGCCGCGTTCACGTAAGCCATCAGCCACCGCTTTTTGCAATGCGCCGGGGCGCGAGTCGTACACGTGAAATTCCCAACCCTTCAATGAAGGGCCAAATTCACGTTGGTCGTTGGAGCGGGTTGGATCGGATTTCAACGCTGTCTTCCGACTTTTCCGCGGAGGACTTGTGTCAGGGTATGGGGGGCGGTCACCTGGACACAGGACTGTGGGTCCATCCTCTGCCTTTACACCCAGGCGGGCCCGGATCACCCCGAAACAGTCAGGACACGCACAACACGTGCATTCTGAGCAGCGCCAGCCGTCTCTGCAGTTCTTGCCACAGACGTTACATATCCACAGACTGTCATCCGGGCACTTTCGCTTCGCAGAAAAGCCTCTCAAACGGAAGTGGCCGTTGCATTCCAGACATCCGAACACCTTTTCTTCGGACGTGTTGGACTTTGCCTCAGGAAAAGGATGAAGCGAGTCTTCTGGACTGGCGATAATATCCTCCTCCATCGCGACGACGGTAAGAGGTAGCTGTAACTCGACCAATTCGACCGTAAAGTAGCGTGACACGAGCGTTACATGTCGAATTCGACTCCAAAGTAGCGTGACACGAGCGTGACATGTCAAATTCGACTGTAACCTAGCGTTACATGAGCGTGACATACCAAATATGACTGTAAATTAGCGTTACCCGAGCGTTACCTGCCAAATTCGACCGTAAAGTAGCGTGACACGAGCGTTACATGTCGAATTCGACTCCAAAGTAGCGTGACACGAGCGTGACATGTCAAATTTGACTGTAACGTAGCGTTACATGAGCGTGACATCTAATTTGACTGTAAATTAGCGTTACCCGAGCGTTACCTGCCAAATTCGACCGTAAAGTAGCGTGACACGAGCGTTACATGTCGAATTCGACTCCAAAGTAGCGTGACACGAGCGTGACATGTCAAATTTGACTGTAACGTAGCGTTACATGAGCGTGACATACCAAATATGACTGTAAATTAGCGTTACCCGAGCGTTACCTGCCCAATTCGACCGTAAAGTAGCGTGACACGAGCGTTACCTGTCGAATTCGACTCTAAAGTAGCGTGACACGAGCGTGACATGTCAAATTTGACTGTGCAGTAGCGTTACATGAGCGTGACATTCTAAATATGACAATATATTAGCGTTACACGAGCGTTACCAGCCAAATTCGACCGCAAAGTAGCGTGACACGAGCGTTACCTGTCGAATTCGACTCTAAAGTAGCGTGACACGAGCGTGACATGTCAAATTTGACTGTGCAGTAGCGTTACATGAGCGTGACATTCTAAATATGACAATATATTAGCGTTACACGAGCGTTACCAGCCAAATTCGACCGCAAAGTAGCGTGACACGAGCGTTACCTGTCGAATTCGACTCTAAAGTAGCGTGACACGAGCGTGACATGTCAAATTTGACTGTGCAGTAGCGTTACATGAGCGTGACATTCTAAATATGACAATATATTAGCGTTACACGAGCGTTACCAGCCAAATTCGACCGCAAAGTAGCGTGACACGAGCGTTACCTGTCGAATTCGACTCTAAAGTAGCGTGACACGAGCGTGACATGTCAAATTTGACTGTGCAGTAGCGTTACATGAGCGTGACATTCTAAATATGACAATATATTAGCGTTACCCGAGCGTTACCAGCCAAATTCGACCGCAAAGTAGCGTGACACGAGCGTTACCTGTCGAATTCGACTCTAAAGTAGCGTGACACGAGCGTGACATGTCAAATTTGACTGTGCAGTAGCGTTACATGAGCGTGACATTCTAAATATGACAATATATTAGCGTTACACGAGCGTTACCAGCCAAATTCGACCGCAAAGTAGCGTGACACGAGCGTTACCTGTCGAATTCGACTCTAAAGTAGCGTGACACGAGCGTGACATGTCAAATTTGACTGTGCAGTAGCGTTACATGAGCGTGACATTCTAAATATGACAATATATTAGCGTTACACGAGCGTTACCAGCCAAATTCGACCGCAAAGTAGCGTGACACGAGCGTTACCTGTCGAATTCGACTCTAAAGTAGCGTGACACGAGCGTGACATGTCAAATTTGACTGTGCAGTAGCGTTACATGAGCGTGACATTCTAAATATGACAATATATTAGCGTTACACGAGCGTTACCAGCCAAATTCGACCGCAAAGTAGCGTGACACGAGCGTTACATGTCGAATTCGACTCTAAAGTAGCGTGACACGAGCGTGACATGTCAAATTTGACTGTAAAGTAGCGTTACACGAGCGTGACATGTCAAATTTGACTGTAACGTAGCGTTACACGAGCGTTACATGCCAAATTCGACCGTAAAGTAGCGTGACACGAGCGTTACCTGTCGAATTCGACCGTAAAGTAGCGTGACACGAGCGTGACATGTCAAATTCGACTGTAAAGTAGCGTTACACGAGCGTGACATGTCAAATTCGACCTAAAGTAGCGTGACACGAGCGTTACATGTCGAATTCGACTCCAAAGTAGCGTGACACGAGCGTGACATGTCAAATTTGACTGTAACGTAGCGTTACATGAGCGTGACATACCAAATATGACTGTAAATTAGCGTTACCCGAGCGTTACCTGCCAAATTCGACCGTAAAGTAGCGTGACACGAGCGTTACCTGTCGAATTCGACTCTAAAGTAGCGTGACACGAGCGTGACATGTCAAATTTGACTGTGCAGTAGCGTTACATGAGCGTGACATTCTAAATATGACAATATATTAGCGTTACACGAGCGTTACCAGCCAAATTCGACCGCAAAGTAGCGTGACACGAGCGTTACATGTCGAATTCGACTCTAAAGTAGCGTGACACGAGCGTGACATGTCAAATTTGACTGTAACGTAGCGTTACATGAGCGTGACATTCTAAATATGACTGTAAATTAGCGTTACCCGAGCGTTACCTGCCAAATTCGACCGCAAAGTAGCGTGACACGAGCGTTACCTGTCGAATTCGACTCTAAAGTAGCGTGACACGAGCGTGACATGTCAAATTTGACTGTGCAGTAGCGTTACATGAGCGTGACATTCTAAATATGACAATATATTAGCGTTACACGAGCGTTACCAGCCAAATTCGACCGCAAAGTAGCGTGACACGAGCGTTACCTGTCGAATTCGACTCTAAAGTAGCGTGACACGAGCGTGACATGTCAAATTTGACTGTGCAGTAGCGTTACATGAGCGTGACATTCTAAATATGACAATATATTAGCGTTACACGAGCGTTACCAGCCAAATTCGACCGCAAAGTAGCGTGACACGAGCGTTACCTGTCGAATTCGACTCTAAAGTAGCGTGACACGAGCGTGACATGTCAAATTTGACTGTGCAGTAGCGTTACATGAGCGTGACATTCTAAATATGACAATATATTAGCGTTACACGAGCGTTACCAGCCAAATTCGACCGCAAAGTAGCGTGACACGAGCGTTACCTGTCGAATTCGACTCTAAAGTAGCGTGACACGAGCGTGACATGTCAAATTTGACTGTGCAGTAGCGTTACATGAGCGTGACATTCTAAATATGACAATATATTAGCGTTACACGAGCGTTACCAGCCAAATTCGACCGCAAAGTAGCGTGACACGAGCGTTACCTGTCGAATTCGACTCTAAAGTAGCGTGACACGAGCGTGACATGTCAAATTTGACTGTGCAGTAGCGTTACATGAGCGTGACATTCTAAATATGACAATATATTAGCGTTACACGAGCGTTACCAGCCAAATTCGACCGCAAAGTAGCGTGACACGAGCGTTACCTGTCGAATTCGACTCTAAAGTAGCGTGACACGAGCGTGACATGTCAAATTTGACTGTGCAGTAGCGTTACATGAGCGTGACATTCTAAATATGACAATATATTAGCGTTACACGAGCGTTACCAGCCAAATTCGACCGCAAAGTAGCGTGACACGAGCGTTACCTGTCGAATTCGACTCTAAAGTAGCGTGACACGAGCGTGACATGTCAAATTTGACTGTGCAGTAGCGTTACATGAGCGTGACATTCTAAATATGACAATATATTAGCGTTACACGAGCGTTACCAGCCAAATTCGACCGCAAAGTAGCGTGACACGAGCGTTACCTGTCGAATTCGACTCTAAAGTAGCGTGACACGAGCGTGACATGTCAAATTTGACTGTGCAGTAGCGTTACACGAGCGTGACATTCAAATATGACTGTAATTAGCGTTACACGAGCGTTACCAGCCAAATTCGACCGCAAAGTAGCGTGACACGAGCGTTACCTGTCGAATTCGACCGTAAAGTAGCGTGACACGAGCGTGACATGTCGAATTCGACTGTAAAGTAGCGTTACACGAGCGTTACATGCCAAATTCGACCTAAAGTAGCGTGACACGAGCGTTACCTGTCGAATTCGACTCTAAAGTAGCGTGACACGAGCGTGACATGTCAAATTTGACTGTGCAGTAGCGTTACATGAGCGTGACATTCTAAATATGACAATATATTAGCGTTACCCGAGCGTTACCAGCCAAATTCGACCGCAAAGTAGCGTGACACGAGCGTTACCTGTCGAATTCGACTCTAAAGTAGCGTGACACGAGCGTGACATGTCAAATTTGACTGTGCAGTAGCGTTACATGAGCGTGACATTCTAAATATGACAATATATTAGCGTTACACGAGCGTTACCAGCCAAATTCGACCGCAAAGTAGCGTGACACGAGCGTTACCTGTCGAATTCGACTCTAAAGTAGCGTGACACGAGCGTGACATGTCAAATTTGACTGTGCAGTAGCGTTACATGAGCGTGACATTCTAAATATGACAATATATTAGCGTTACACGAGCGTTACCAGCCAAATTCGACCGCAAAGTAGCGTGACACGAGCGTTACCTGTCGAATTCGACTCTAAAGTAGCGTGACACGAGCGTGACATGTCAAATTTGACTGTGCAGTAGCGTTACATGAGCGTGACATTCTAAATATGACAATATATTAGCGTTACACGAGCGTTACCAGCCAAATTCGACCGCAAAGTAGCGTGACACGAGCGTTACCTGTCGAATTCGACTCTAAAGTAGCGTGACACGAGCGTGACATGTCAAATTTGACTGTGCAGTAGCGTTACCTGAGCGTGACATTCTAAATATGACAATATATTAGCGTTACACGAGCGTTACCAGCCAAATTCGACCGCAAAGTAGCGTGACACGAGCGTGACATGTCGAATTCGACTCTAAAGTAGCGTTACACGAGCGTGACATGTCTAAATATGACAATATATTAGCGTTACACGAGCGTTACCAGCCAAATTCGACCGCAAAGTAGCGTGACACGAGCGTTACCTGTCGAATTCGACTCTAAAGTAGCGTGACACGAGCGTGACATGTCAAATTTGACTGTGCAGTAGCGTTACATGAGCGTGACATTCTAAATATGACAATATATTAGCGTTACACGAGCGTTACCAGCCAAATTCGACCGCAAAGTAGCGTGACACGAGCGTTACCTGTCGAATTCGACTCTAAAGTAGCGTGACACGAGCGTGACATGTCAAATTTGACTGTGCAGTAGCGTTACATGAGCGTGACATTCTAAATATGACAATATATTAGCGTTACACGAGCGTTACCAGCCAAATTCGACCGCAAAGTAGCGTGACACGAGCGTTACCTGTCGAATTCGACTCTAAAGTAGCGTGACACGAGCGTGACATGTCAAATTTGACTGTGCAGTAGCGTTACATGAGCGTGACATTCTAAATATGACAATATATTAGCGTTACACGAGCGTTACCAGCCAAATTCGACCGCAAAGTAGCGTGACACGAGCGTTACCTGTCGAATTCGACTCTAAAGTAGCGTGACACGAGCGTGACATGTCAAATTTGACTGTGCAGTAGCGTTACATGAGCGTGACATTCTAAATATGACAATATATTAGCGTTACACGAGCGTTACCAGCCAAATTCGACCGCAAAGTAGCGTGACACGAGCGTTACCTGTCGAATTCGACTCTAAAGTAGCGTGACACGAGCGTGACATGTCAAATTTGACTGTGCAGTAGCGTTACATGAGCGTGACATTCTAAATATGACAATATATTAGCGTTACACGAGCGTTACCAGCCAAATTCGACCGCAAAGTAGCGTGACACGAGCGTTACCTGTCGAATTCGACTCTAAAGTAGCGTGACACGAGCGTGACATGTCAAATTTGACTGTGCAGTAGCGTTACATGAGCGTGACATTCTAAATATGACAATATATTAGCGTTACACGAGCGTTACCAGCCAAATTCGACCGCAAAGTAGCGTGACACGAGCGTTACCTGTCGAATTCGACTCTAAAGTAGCGTGACACGAGCGTGACATGTCAAATAAATATGAGCGTGACATATATGACAATATATTAGCGTTACACGAGCGTTACCAGCCAAATTCGACCGCAAAGTAGCGTGACACGAGCGTTACCTGTCGAATTCGACTCTAAAGTAGCGTGACACGAGCGTGACATGTCAAATTTGACTGTGCAGTAGCGTTACCTGAGCGTGACATTCTAAATATGACAATATATTAGCGTTACACGAGCGTTACCAGCCAAATTCGACCGCAAAGTAGCGTGACACGAGCGTTACCTGTCGAATTCGACTCTAAAGTAGCGTGACACGAGCGTGACATGTCAAATTTGACTGTGCAGTAGCGTTACATGAGCGTGACATTCTAAATATGACAATATATTAGCGTTACACGAGCGTTACCAGCCAAATTCGACCGCAAAGTAGCGTGACACGAGCGTTACCTGTCGAATTCGACTCTAAAGTAGCGTGACACGAGCGTGACATGTCAAATTTGACTGTGCAGTAGCGTTACATGAGCGTGACATTCTAAATATGACAATATATTAGCGTTACACGAGCGTTACCAGCCAAATTCGACCGCAAAGTAGCGTGACACGAGCGTTACCTGTCGAATTCGACTCTAAAGTAGCGTGACACGAGCGTGACATGTCAAATTTGACTGTGCAGTAGCGTTACATGAGCGTGACATTCTAAATATGACAATATATTAGCGTTACACGAGCGTTACCAGCCAAATTCGACCGCAAAGTAGCGTGACACGAGCGTTACCTGTCGAATTCGACTCTAAAGTAGCGTGACACGAGCGTGACATGTCAAATTTGACTGTGCAGTAGCGTTACATGAGCGTGACATTCTAAATATGACAATATATTAGCGTTACACGAGCGTTACCAGCCAAATTCGACCGCAAAGTAGCGTGACACGAGCGTTACCTGTCGAATTCGACTCTAAAGTAGCGTGACACGAGCGTGACATGTCAAATTTGACTGTGCAGTAGCGTTACATGAGCGTGACATTCTAAATATGAAATATGACAATATATTAGCGTTACACGAGCGTTACCAGCCAAATTCGACCGCAAAGTAGCGTGACACGAGCGTTACCTGTCGAATTCGACTCTAAAGTAGCGTGACACGAGCGTGACATGTCAAATTTGACTGTGCAGTAGCGTTACATGAGCGTGACATTCTAAATATGACAATATATTAGCGTTACACGAGCGTTACCAGCCAAATTCGACCGCAAAGTAGCGTGACACGAGCGTTACCTGTCGAATTCGACTCTAAAGTAGCGTGACACGAGCGTGACATGTCAAATTTGACTGTGCAGTAGCGTTACATGAGCGTGACATTCTAAATATGACAATATATTAGCGTTACCCGAGCGTTACCAGCCAAATTCGACCGCAAAGTAGCGTGACACGAGCGTTACCTGTCGAATTCGACTCTAAAGTAGCGTGACACGAGCGTGACATGTCAAATTTGACTGTGCAGTAGCGTTACATGAGCGTGACATTCTAAATATGACAATATATTAGCGTTACACGAGCGTTACCAGCCAAATTCGACCGCAAAGTAGCGTGACACGAGCGTTACCTGTCGAATTCGACTCTAAAGTAGCGTGACACGAGCGTGACATGTCAAATTTGACTGTGCAGTAGCGTTACATGAGCGTGACATTCTAAATATGAAATATGACAATATATTAGCGTTACACGAGCGTTACCAGCCAAATTCGACCGCAAAGTAGCGTGACACGAGCGTTACCTGTCGAATTCGACTCTAAAGTAGCGTGACACGAGCGTGACATGTCAAATTTGACTGTGCAGTAGCGTTACATGAGCGTGACATTCTAAATATGACAATATATTAGCGTTACACGAGCGTTACCAGCCAAATTCGACCGCAAAGTAGCGTGACACGAGCGTTACCTGTCGAATTCGACTCTAAAGTAGCGTGACACGAGCGTGACATGTCAAATTTGACTGTGCAGTAGCGTTACATGAGCGTGACATTCTAAATATGACAATATATTAGCGTTACACGAGCGTTACCAGCCAAATTCGACCGCAAAGTAGCGTGACACGAGCGTTACCTGTCGAATTCGACTCTAAAGTAGCGTGACACGAGCGTGACATGTCAAATTTGACTGTGCAGTAGCGTTACATGAGCGTGACATTCTAAATATGACAATATATTAGCGTTACACGAGCGTTACCAGCCAAATTCGACCGCAAAGTAGCGTGACACGAGCGTTACCTGTCGAATTCGACTCTAAAGTAGCGTGACACGAGCGTGACATGTCAAATTTGACTGTGCAGTAGCGTTACATGAGCGTGACATACTAAATATGACTGTAAATTAGCGTTACCCGAGCGTTACCTGCCAAATTCGACCGTAAAGTAGCGTGACACGAGCGTTACATGTCGAATTCGACTCTAAAGTAGCGTGACACGAGCGTGACATGTCAAATTTGACTGTAAGTAGCGTTACATGAGCGTGACATTCCAAATATGACTGTAAATTAGCGTTACCCGAGCGTTACCTGCCAAATTCGACCGTAAAGTAGCGTGACACGAGCGTTACATGTCGAATTCGACTCCAAAGTAGCGTGACACGAGCGTGACATGTCAAATTTGACTGTGCAGTAGCGTTACATGAGCGTGACATACTAAATATGACTGTAAATTAGCGTTACCCGAGCGTTACCTGCCCAATTCGACCGTAAAGTAGCGTGACACGAGCGTTACCTGTCGAATTCGACTCTAAAGTAGCGTGACACGAGCGTGACATGTCAAATTTGACTGTGCAGTAGCGTTACATGAGCGTGACATTCTAAATATGACAATATATTAGCGTTACACGAGCGTTACCAGCCAAATTCGACCGCAAAGTAGCGTGACACGAGCGTTACCTGTCGAATTCGACTCTAAAGTAGCGTGACACGAGCGTGACATGTCAAATTTGACTGTGCAGTAGCGTTACCTGAGCGTGACATTCTAAATATGACAATATATTAGCGTTACACGAGCGTTACCAGCCAAATTCGACCGCAAAGTAGCGTGACACGAGCGTTACCTGTCGAATTCGACTCTAAAGTAGCGTGACACGAGCGTGACATGTCAAATTTGACTGTGCAGTAGCGTTACCTGAGCGTGACATTCTAAATATGACAATATATTAGCGTTACACGAGCGTTACCAGCCAAATTCGACCGCAAAGTAGCGTGACACGAGCGTTACCTGTCGAATTCGACTCTAAAGTAGCGTGACACGAGCGTGACATGTCAAATTTGACTGTGCAGTAGCGTTACATGAGCGTGACATTCTAAATATGACAATATATTAGCGTTACACGAGCGTTACCAGCCAAATTCGACCGCAAAGTAGCGTGACACGAGCGTTACCTGTCGAATTCGACTCTAAAGTAGCGTGACACGAGCGTGACATGTCAAATTTGACTGTGCAGTAGCGTTACATGAGCGTGACATTCTAAATATGACAATATATTAGCGTTACACGAGCGTTACCAGCCAAATTCGACCGCAAAGTAGCGTGACACGAGCGTTACATGTCGAATTCGACTCCAAAGTAGCGTGACACGAGCGTGACATGTCAAATTTGACTGTAACGTAGCGTTACATGAGCGTGACATACCAAATATGACTGTAAATTAGCGTTACCCGAGCGTTACCTGCCCAATAGCGTCGACCGTAAAGTAGCGTGACACGAGCGTTACATGTCGAATTCGACTCCAAAGTAGCGTGACACGAGCGTGACATGTCAAATTCGACTGTAACGTAGCGTTACATGAGCGTGACATACCAAGTATGGCTGTAAACTAGCGTTACACGAGCGTTACCTGCCCAATTCGACCGTAAAGTACCTGCTGGAACGGGTCGCCGAGTGGTGTGGCCCCCGGACCGCTCATTTCGAGCAAACTCATGTACCGTACCGTTCGCCGGGGGGCGAAGCCCCCCGGACCCCCCCCATTGTCGTGAGGCTGGTAAGGCCACCAAAAAAAAACCCCAAAAAGGACCTCACCGTAGGCGGGGGTCAAGGGCCAAGCAAAGTTCCAGGCTGGCAGCCAGGTTGACTCGGAAAACCGGGTTTTATCTGCTACCACATCATTCTAGCTGCACTCACAGGTGTCTGGGGCAAGCAACTATCTCTAGAACATGGTTGTGGGGGAGTTGATCCAGTGGGCGGGGACTGGTTGGTGATTTTTCGAGACTGGAGGTCCTATGAACATGCAATGTGAATAGCCTCTATTTCGAGCCAACCCGGCTTTAATGTGTGAAAATGTGTATTGTTTTTTGGAAAGCGCTGAGCTAGCTTTTTTTTCCGTCCAAAAGGTATGCTTTTTTTTATGCGGGTGGCACAGCGACCGTCAGGCCGGCGGGCCCGGGTTCGGACCCCGCCCATGACACTTTTCCGGTCGAAGATTGTTTTCGAGGTTTTGTTGCGTTTCCGGGTCCAATGTGCCCGAAATTGCGTTTTTGCGGAGTTTCTCAGTATCTCGCAGTATTTGGGTCACCACGGGAAACGGAGTCGGGGGGGTCTCCCCCCCGGGTACTGGCGCCGAACTTGCCACCAGAACCCGAACTTAGCTTCGCCCGAACTTTGGTTCACCCAGACTTAGCTTCGCCCGGACTTTGTTTCGCCCGAACTTAGCTTCGCCCGAACTGTGCTTCACCCGAACTTAGCTTCGCCCGAACTTAGCTTCGCCCGAACTTTGCTTCACCCAAACTTTGTTTCGCCCGAACTTTGTTTCGCCCGAACTTAGCTTCACCAGAACTTAGCTTCGCCCGAACTTAGCTTCGCCCGAACTTTGCTTCGCCCGAACTTTGCTTCACCCGAACTTTGCTTCACCAGAACTTTGCTTCACCCGAACTTAGCTTCGCCCGAACTTTGTTTCGCCCGAACTTAGCTTCACCAGAACTTTGCTTCGCCCGAACTTAGCTTCACCCAGAACTTAGCTTCACCCAGAACTTAGCTTCACCAGAACTTTGCTTCGCCCGAACTTAGCTTCGCCCGAACTTTGCTTCGCCCGAACTTAGCTTCACCAGAACTTTGCTTCACCCGAACTTTGCTTCACCCGAACTTAGCTTCACCAGAACTTTGCTTCGCCCGAACTTAGCTTCGCCCGAACTTAGCTTCGCCCGAACTTTGTTTCGCCCGAACTTTGTTTCGCCCGAACTTAGCTTCACCAGAACTTTGCTTCACCCGAACTTTGCTTCACCCGAACTTAGCTTCACCAGAACTTTGCTTCGCCCGAACTTAGCTTCGCCCGAACTTAGCTTCGCCCGAACTTTGTTTCGCCCGAACTTAGCTTCACCAGAACTTTGCTTCACCCGAACTTAGCTTCACCCGAACTTAGCTTCGCCCGAACTTAGCTTCGCCCGAACTTTGCTTCACCAGAACTTAGCATTGCCCGAACATAGCTTCGCCCGTTTGCTGTTCCCCGAACTTTAACTGCTGCCTCCAGTCTCGCCACGCGCCGGCCTTAGCCGAGCGCACGTACTTTCAAAAAAAGCCTAAACTATCAGCCTCGCACGTACGCTATCGGCTACCTTTTTGGCTGCGTTGGTCGCTTCTTGCCCCGCGTACCGTTTGTCTCCGGTGCGCGTTGCACATCCGCTGCAGAGTCTGACAAGCCCGAGGACCCATCTGAATCGGCGCGGTTTCTTTTCTCCCCCACGGGTTGTCCTCTCGGCCGGGCTTCGATTCCTCTCCGACCCACCTTTGCCTTCGCCGGCTCGTTTACGCGGCTCGGGAACGCCGGCCCGTCCAGCGCTGGTGTGCGCTTCTTTTTGGTCGTCCCCCCACGACTTGCTCGTCGTCGTGTCCGCGCTTTCGCGGGGCATACACCCGTGTAGCTATTTTTTTCACTGCAGCCTGACGTATTCTGCGGCCGTACGAACAGTGTTCTTTCGCCGGTCGGAACTTCGGGGAAGGCCCCACCCAATTCGACATCAGGGGATGGTCGCATATTGCGTTTTTTGGCGTTTCTTCGGCAAGATGGCCCCTAAAGAGAAGTGGAGGAGACTGGCCTCGAGAGGCTCAGGGGTTCTCAATGAGTGGTTTTGCGGGTCTCGTGCACAAACAATGAGGGTATGCGAATTTGTGGGTCATCCAAGTGGTTCTGGGAGAGCTATGGGTACCCGCTTTCTTCCGTTTGTGACCGACTCATCCAAAGAAGCCCTCACAAGAATTCGAAGCTCAGACAAACATTAGTCTTTTGAGGGTCGGAACTTCGGGGAACAAGCCCCCCCCGAATTCGACATCAGGAGAAGGTCGCAAAATGCCGTTCTTGATGTTCCTTGAACAAGATTGCCCCTAAAGACCAGTGAAGAAGACTGGCCTCTGGAGGCCCAGGGGTTCTCGATGAGTGGTTCTGCGGGTCTTGTGGAAACAATGAGGGTATGCGAGTTTGCGAGTCATTGAAGAGGTTGTGAGAGAGCTATGGGTAACCGTTTTCTCGAATTATTGACTGATTCATCCAAAGAAGCCCTCACAGGAATTCGAAGCAGACGAACAACATTCTTTCAAAGGGTTCTTTCGACGAGTTTGCGAAGGTCGGAACTTCGGGGAATTAGCCCCCAAATCGACATCAGGAGAAGGTCGCGTGCGTTTGTTGATGTTCCTTCAGCAAGGTGGCCTCCATAGACCGAGCGAGAAGTGCAGGAGACAGCCTTGCGAAGCCCAGGTGATGTCAATGAGTGATCTTGCGGGTCTCTTGTGGAAACAATCAGATATTCGGATTTGCGGGTCATTGAAAAGGTTCGAGATACGTGCAGGTACACGTTTTCTTGTATTCTCGACCGATTCATGCTAAGACCCGGGCGACAATGTCGGACGAATTTGGTGATCCGAAAAGCTGGTCTTCGAGGTCAAAGCATGCGGATTTGCGAGTCATTGAAGGGGTTCTGGGAGAGCTATGGGTACCCGTTTTCTCGAATTTTTGACCGATTCATCCAAAGAAACCCTCAGAATTGCATGAGGCCGTAAAGGCGCACCCCATCTCTGTACCCTTCCCTGATCCGGGCCACAGGCTCCCTCGTTTTGTGCCTACGAGCGACCCACGATCACGAGCTCCTTCACTCTTCCCAATGTCTCGTCGCCAAGCTTCAGGGTAGTCTTGTACTTATACTCCGGCTGCGTGCTGAAAGCATGCCTTCTACACACTGGGCCCATATCGGTCGGCTGGAGAATCCAATACATCTCGTTAATGTTGGCTGTCACAGCCTCCGCCGTTTGGAGCACACTTACGCCTTCTTTGAGCGAAGGTTGCACTACCTGAGCGGCGCGACCTTCGCAGCTTCGCTCGCCTCTAATTGTGTCACGCGACACGGGCTGTCAGCCCCTGACTCTTCTGCTCCAGGTTCCGCACTACCTGCACCGCTTCCTCGATGGTTCGGCGGTGTCTGTTGCACTTCTCTGACCACTTCACCTTCGCGAGAGGCGCCTTCACGCCGTCCGTGTTCGCCTACGTCTTCTCGAGGTGGCGCGGGAGCCGGAATACCGCGTTCGCGGTAGCCATCACGTCCCGAAGTCCCCACGACACCCGCGCGACATCGCTGAAGGCCTTGCGGCGTTTGACGGTGGCACGTAGCTGCACCAGCTCCCACTGGTATTGAGCTAACATTATGCAGCAACGATTAGTGACGGTAGACTGCACAAGGCGCCATTGACTACCTTTTTCGGGCACGTGGTGTGTCATGTTTTGGTCGCTTCTTGCCCGGCAACTGTTCGTCTGTGGCTGTGGCACCGGCTCTTTCGAAGCGCACACGTTCGCTTTTTCGTCCACAGGCTTCACTTCGAATGCGGATTGTGTTCGTTGGTGTGTCAGCACCCTTTTGAAGAATGCAGAACAGCACTTTCAAGTTGAATGCCAGCTCGATGCTTCGCCCGTGGGCAAAGCACGCATCAAGCCAGCGATAAGCAACCCAACGGAGTCAAGACGTTGTTGCGGCTACGTGCTCGGAACGTGCTGGGGATGGTATATGCTCAAAACACCCGGTGCGTGGGGGAGAGCAATTAGGGGAAGTTTCGCAAGAACTTCAAAATTCAGGGCCGGCGTCCGCAGCTAGCGAATCGAAACGAATGCCGGTAATATGCTGCGCACGCTCCCCGTTAACGAAGTGTTGCTCTCTCTATAAAACGATTCCGGGCGGCACAGTCCGTGAAATCACAAACAAACGATGATGAGAGCAAAAGAGATGAGAAGCAGAATCCTGTTCGTGGGAAGGGTCCGGAAGGACTCTTGCCGAAGAAGATATGCAAGAGAGGCCCTGCAGCAAGGCGAGCGAGACAATGCTTCCGCAGAGTTCATGCGCCCAAGGGGCGTGTTCCCTGAAACTGTGAAGCAGCTGAAAGTGTAAAAAAGGATGCGGTGTGCAAAAAAGAATAGGCTGGGGTGGCCGACTACATTGGACGAGCACACTTTTCCACAAAACTTCCCAAGATTTCCCAAGATTTCGTCGTCTTGTTGCGTTGGTGGGGAGTCATTTGCATGCAAATGAGTACCACACTATGCCAGCTTTTCGCTACGTGACTCCAGAAGGGTCACTTTTTCCGCGCTTTCGGCGCGGTGCAACTCTAGTCGGTTGCAACTGTTGTTGGCAGTTGCTCACGAGTTCATAATCCGAAAAGGAATCGGAACCTTCGCTTTCTCGTTTGCGCCGATAGGCACGCCGCGATGCGGAGGACGCGAGTAGCCGGGAAGAGCCGGCGGGAGGGCGCGATCGTTGTGTGACCCGTGGAGGGTCGGAACTGGAATCAGAAAAAGGGCCCGAGTCAGGGCCTGCCATCGAAGAGGGCCGGGCGGGGCCGGGTGGGCGCGGTGCGTTCGGGTCGGCGAGGCCAGTGCCGTCGTCGTCGTGCACGCAGCGCGGCTGCGGGAGAGGCCGTGGGTGCATGGCGCGGGTCGCTTCCTGCCTGCTGGCGGGGGAGCGCGCTTCGGGGGCGACTTCGTCCTCCGGCCACGGCTGGAAGGTGTCCCAGGTGGGGACGGCGCGCGCCGCTTCCGGCCTGTGAGGCCGTCGCTCTCGCCAATCGTTTCACACTGGTTCAGGTCTTTTCGCAAGTCTTCTCAGTCATACACAGACGTTCATACCGGGTTGTGTGACAGTTTTCTACGATGTGCTGCATGGATTTGCTCCAAAATCGTCCCCTTTAACACATGTGACCGCCAAGTGTAGGCACTTGATTGACCGATAGATGGCCGAAAAAAACGGAAAGGGGAAACGGTCGGTGCCCCTCGAGCTCGGGAACTTGTCACTCCCGCTTCCCTTTTCGGTCTTCCGCTTTAGCACGTTCACCATCAGCACCTGTCCAAGCACCTGTACCAGCACCTGCAGTCGTGTGCGTGTTCTCCATCGGACCGTTTCTTCTTTTCGGTTCAAAATGAAGACTGGAGTCTTCTGAAATGAAGACGGGGCTTGGTCAAATCTCGCACAGATGTTGGATGGTGTCCTGCTACTCTCCTGCTCCGACTAGTGCGGGCCACTTATGGGTGAAGCTAGGGACCCACTACGAGAAACCCGTCAGCAACGTGGTTTTCCCTGGCACGGCATGTGCCGCAATTCTGAAGGCGGTGATCACTAAATGAATATTCCGAGGAAGCGCATAACAAGTGCCAAGCTACTCTACCACGAATCACGTTAGGCGACGTCGACAAATATTCGCTGCGCTACGAAGCAAATGAGGTTTGCTGGCGGCATGGCAGGGGGGTATGTCAGGGGGTGTCGTGCGGTCGGATAAGGCGATGCCGGATGGTCGTCGATGCCAGGTGACGCCTGCGGTGCGGACAAGCGAGCTTTGTACCATAAAGAAAGAACCCTTGTTCCTTCGCTCAGTTTCCCACTGTTTCACAGTTTCTCCATAATTTCGTTCTCCTTCGCACTTCTTCCCATTTCCCCAGTTTCGGGCTGTTGTTCACGTTGGTAGGGAGTCAATAGCCCCCAAGAAACTGGAAAAGTATTCAAAGAACTTCCAAAGTCTTCCCAGAATTTCCCAAGATTTCGTCGTCTTGTTGCGTTAGTGGGGAGTCATTTGCATGCAAATGAGTACCACACTATACGCTTCTTCACAGTGTTTCACATGGTTCCACTTTCTTACACAAAACGTTCCCAAGAGCGACTGGTGATTTCATGTGAAAGACATGGGATTTTTTGTGAAATTTGGTGTGTCTTCAATGTAGCCGGCCACCCCATAGGCGTGTTGTTGTTTGTAAGTGCCGGTATGCGTAAAACACGGTTATGCTGTTGCGCAACGAAAGGCAAGTGTATTGAACGACGGAACGACACAGGTTGTGACGAAAGAGGGTCACCACGTTCCTCATATCGTAAACAGGATACCCAAAAACAGAGACGGAAGATGCTAAAGCCTTGAAGTGAGAGCGGGCGGGCTGCTCTTCGTCAGGCCCGCGAACGAATTTGAATTGTCCGGGCATCTCCGCCTCTGCAAACAACCTCGTCGGAGAAGTCCTTCTGAAGCTCCAAGCAGGCGCCTCTCACAGTAACTTGGCAGCAGCCCAAAAGTCGGACTGACCGCCAAGTTAGGCGGGCGTGGTGCAGCTTGTGGAAGGTGCTGTCTTGGCTCCAGGAGCGAGGGGCGGCAACAACGAATTACCGGAGACAGAGGGGCGCAGGCTGGCGGGGTATACCATGTTTGAGTTGAAAGAGGATTTGAGTACCGCACTGGAACGGCCGGGCGTTTCTGTCAGGCTTCCGAAGGAGGCGTTCTTACACGACATCGTCCTTGGACGCTTAAACGAGGACGACGGGAGAAACACCTGCTGTTCACGCAGGGCATATTTCTGGTAAGCTTCGGCGGACACGCCCGAGGGCAGCATGTCAGACTCGCTGGATGTGATGGTTTCCTCCTCGCCGACCCCCGCGCGCGGGGATTGCGACGATAACGCTTTCTCCGAGGGGCGGCCCTGCAACAATTTGCGCCGCACCCTTTCCGCGTGCGCCTGTATCTGCAAACGGAACCTGCGGTCCAGCACAATGAGGAGTAGTTCACCCAGAACGTCTAGAAACAACTTCGCGCCGAGCAGGCAGAGAGCGGACACGAAGAAAATCGATGCAGCGCTGTGGTAGCTTGGGTTGTCTCGGTAGAAGCCGTACGAGGTGAGGCCCATCGCGGTTGACAAGCAGAGCGTGGCGGTACCTAAAGTGAGATTGTCACGCGACTTGGCATACGGTGTGTAGCATACGATGAGGATGACTTCTATCGCCAGCACAAACCCGCTGAAAAGCTTGATGTGCGCACATGCTGCCGCATTGTCAACGACGGCAGCCGTGGTGGCAGACAGGGTCAGGGACCGCGCCATCTCTATGAAGTAGAACCAAGGCAACGAAACGGAATACGGCCGCAGTACGCTGGCGTATCTACCTACCACATGGTGTCCCTTGACCTTGCTAACCCACTCGCCCATGCCGAGGAGGAACACGACGCTGGGTTTATTCACAACCTTATCCACCGCAAATACGGCGCAGCGGGGCACTGACGTCACTAACGATGACAACACCCATACCGGAACTGCGCTGACGACAATGAACGACACAAGCCCCGCCAGGAAAGCTTTGGGAAACGGAGGGTAGAAGAGGAGGAGGAAGGTGCCAAGGGTGGTCCCTTGGTACAGAAAGGTGAAGCCGATAATTGGGACAGAAGGCAGACGCAGCCAGCCTTGCGTGTCAGGCGCTTCCGACTCCGTCCAGCTGTCGAGGCGTGGCACCAGTTCTTTGAAAACAATGTGCACAACTAATGCACTGACGACGATCCCAACGCAGATGGCATAATTGCATGCGACCATGCCCAGTGCAGCGCTCCCAGCGATGTCCACCTGCGACGGGTGGAACAGCAGAGGGAACGTTTGGTCCGGCGAGGTGTAGCAGCCGCTCGACAGCAGCAACAAAAGCGAGCCGGTTCCAGCACCGGACGCGGACACCAGCATCGACGTCACCGACAGCGGGACTGCCGCAGCGGTCACCGCGTTCAACGCGCTCGGTGACATGCTTTCCTGCATCAACGACGTCCACGTCCGATTTTCGCCGGCAGGCACCGTCTCGTTTTCGAAGGAGGTGGTTTCCGACGTCGGAGGCTCTACGACCAACACAGGCGATGGAGATACAGACGGCCCAGGCAATCCCGGCACCGGTACTGTCGCTGTTGTTTGGGGAACTTGCGTCCGTACGATTTCCGGCTTTGCGGTTGGTTCTGGTTCTGTCGTGGGGGGGACGACGGTTGCCGGCGCTGAAGAATCCGGTACCTCGGTCGAAACGTTGCCGATAATGTGGACCCCGTTGGACGCGCAAGCGAGAACGTACCCGCCCATCACCGCGATTTGCGAGGAGTTGCTCATGCCATGCACCGTCACCTCCCGTCCCCTCTCCCCGAAGACTTCACCCGAAGCCGTAGACACGTCAAAATATCCCAGCTCCGACCCGGCCGTGTAGAACAACCTCTTCCTGCTGGCATCATACGCCAGGCTCTGCAACTGGACGCCGACCGCCACTTCTTGCACGACTTCTCTACTCGACGCGAGGATCGCCACCAGAGCCCCTGTCGCACCCGCCACGAGCAGAAACGGGTGCACCAGCACAATGTCCGCGCAAGGCTGGGGAACCGAATCCACCCTCTTGGGCTGCTCCGTGACCGACACGTCGATTATTTCGATGCCGGCGGTGGTGCAGGCGTAAGCCCGGGTGTCGTCGGCCACGATGCTCGTGACGTCGCTGCCTGCTGAGAAGGAAACCGTGGCCCGCACGTTGCCAGTGGTCTCTTCGAATACGACCAACTGCGAGCGACCTCCTGCGTAAATAAACCCGTCTATAAGGAGCAATGCTTGAAAGATCGTTGCGGATCGCAACCTTTGGTCAACAAATGCTAAGTGCAGCGTCGGCGAATCCATGCGCGCGTATGTGTCGACACCTCCGGCCTGCGTGGCACAGTACACGTGCACTGTGCCACGCACGCAGGTTGCTATTCCCCCTGTGTTGACACTTTCACCTGTGTCACACGCTTGCGGGAGGTTGCATGCCGCCGATGAAATGCTACTATTAGACAGGATCACGTGCACTTCGTCTCGGTCCACCACCATGCCTTCACACGACTCACCAAGCGCCGCGCCGTAATCCACGTATTCCCCTTCGCATACCGCCACTAATACTGCAATCCACACCACGGCTGCTGCTACCAGCAAGCGCGGAAACATGCAGCAGCAAGAGCCCACCCAGACTCCTTGTTTGTCGCCTGATTCTTCCAGCTCAAACGTGCTTTTTGGGTCACAAGTGTTCGGAGATATCGCACTTTTAGGTGGTCTGTCTGTGTCCGGCGGATCTAAAGCCGCTCAAACTGTGTCCGGCGGATCTAAAGCCGCTCAAACTGTGTCCGGCAGCTCAGAAGCCGTTTCTGGCAGCCCAAAGGCTGCTCAAACGGTGTCCGGTAGCTCGGAAACTGTGTCCAGCACCACCACCCAAGCTGCAAAGCTGCGTCAAACTGTGGCCCGTCGCTCGGACTTCAGGACTGTCGGACACAGTTTTCAAGCTATGCGATCGCGTGTCACTCCGCATGATGGATCGAGATGCACGGAGAAAAAGACGCGTGGGCAGAAGTTCTTTGAGACGAAACGTTTTCGCACGGAGCAGATACTTCACCATATCAGTTGCTTTTGCTGAGAACACGGTGAATGGAGGACAAACAAAAGACGAAGGAAAAAAGGAAAACAGCAAGGCCGAGGAAAACTAGTTCTGGCACATGATTACTAGAAGGGTTTCCGCAACCGGAAAGTACTAATAAGACTAATAAGATATAGGATTCCGCAGAAGTCGCACAACTTCTTGCTGAACGACCATCCCCAGCAAACCCGACTGGCTCTCGGTCGAGAAGGGTTGTGTGCCTGTTGAACACATGCTTGAGCTAAAAGCTGTAAACAAAAATTTACGATGGCCGCGACGGGGGGACTTGCAAGAACGTTGGAATGGACACGTGCTCAAAACCGCACTGGTCCCATCTGCACATTGTGTCGGTCTCAAGCCCCAGACACGTAAGGCGGACTATCATCAGCGCGACTGGGTAGACAGGACAGCGGTGTGAGTCTGGTTTGGCAGGCAGCTGTTCGTTGCTCGGCACAGCCAGGACCATTCCACCAGAAGTAGCACAGGAAAATCCGTCTCAGGGAGAAGGTCCATGCAGTCGTGTCTGAGCAATTGCTTGTGCGTGCCGGTTGATCGTTTTCCTACTTGCATTTACCTGTGCCATTTTCAGGTGAGGAATTCTGATTAACCACCATAACACGCTGCCTACGTCTTTTTAGCCTGCACAATACATTGAAGGGCAACCGACAAGATCGTTAGTACTAAGAAACCCCAGGGCGCGCGTCCTATTTGTGACTGCGACTCGCTAGAACTCAACTGACTTGTCTCTTTATATGTCTCTTTATCCGGTGGCAATGTGTGAAGTCAACACCGCAGACTTGCAGTTGACATAGGGCTGCCCGGGGGAGGGGTTCGGAAACCCGTGCGCAAAGCCCTGAGGAATGGACAAGAAAGGAGCACGTGGTTGGCGTAGGGAGAAAAGAACGGGATGAAAAATACGAAACAAAAGAAAACAACAAGACCATTTCCGGAGTTGCAAAGAAGAAGCAACGGAACAATGAGTGACAAATGAAGCGAAAGATGCAGGTTCTTCGCCTCTGGAAAGGTTTCTTTTTTCGTTGGCTTCGTCTAACCTTTCATGTGCAACCGTTGTTCCGGAATGTTCCCTTCAGTACAGCGGTACGGATTAAGAAAAAAGAAAACGGGACTGCTTCGCCCCGGACTCAGAAGAACTTCATCTATCTCTTCTTACAGAGCGTTCCCGTGCCCAGTTGTGTTCTGGCTTTCCTCTGGGTCGAAATTGCAAAATTGGCGCCAGACGCATTTTCCTTCAGCCTTGAACTGTCGAGTTTCTGCCGCTTGCTGACAAAAAGGTTGCTGCTGTCTGTCTCTGTGGTCTTCCACCAGCAGGGGCATGTTTGGTTCCAAAAAGACGATTTGCGTGTGCCTCCGATGAGTTTTGCTTCCACTCGCCTTTTTTGGCGAGAACAACGGGGAGTGCTCTCACGGCACGCCTCTCACTTCAGAACGTACTCTTAATCTGGCCTTGCGCCTACTGGTATTGACTTGCGTGGGTCGTGTCGGCACAAAATGCGACTGCCGGGATGGTTGACGTTCACGCGGCCCTCGTTGCTTGACCTGCACGCAGGAGACAGCTCGGCTCGCGTGCGTTGGCGTGTCACGGGACCGTTTTGACGGGGGGTGCCTGCATGTTTTTTGCGTATGTTTGCATACCATTGAGCTCGACGACTTCAATGAGCCGACAGCGGACGAAGTCTTCCCGAATGTAGGAAGGTGCCTTTGCGTGTAAGTCAAATTTTTCGAGGGACCAAACCGTGTGTTGGTTTGCGTGGAGAAATACCAAAGAAGTGAAGAACGTACCTAGGCGCTGATGATGGTTTCCGCATCCTGCGCCGCGATGATCTTGCGGCTGATGTGCCATAGGGCGGTGGTTGCCAGCACGAAGTTGACGACGAGGAGGTTGTAGTTGACGGGGTTGATGACCATTGAGTAGCGGGACCAGATGAGACCAGTCGCGGCCAGGGCGAGTTGCTGGCTCGTCGAGATCTTGTCGACGGGTCTGTTCCAGTCCATGATATTCGACGTGCTCAGCAGCCACTTCGTCGTCGGCGCCCAGAAGAAGATTGTCAGCGGCCCTGCCGGGTGGATCACCATGTCCCGGAAGTAGCTCGCCTGCATCTGCGAGAACGCATGGCGAATCCGCGGAGACACGGCCACGCAGCCCGCGGCCGCCACTGCTGCGACGCCGCCCTTGGTGTAGTCCTGGGTCGTCAGCAGGCCGGGTTCGCCGACCTCTTTCTGGTACTTCTTCAGCCGGTAGAACTGCGTGAGCTGCGCGACTTCGTTGAACGCGTGGCACGTGAAGAGGAGGTAATTCCGGGGGCCCACCCTCCAGGCAAACCGCATGAACAACCCGCTGTACATGCACATGCAGAGCGTCATGCTTTCACTGACCACCTCTGGCCCCTTCATCGCCCCGTCGTACACCGCACTCGCAACCAGTGCCCAGTTTGCCACCGGCCCCCAGAAGTGCGTCGTCTTCCACCCATATTCAGCGTGGAAAACAGCGCCCAACAGTCTCGACCATGCCGACATCTTCTATCCTTTATTTCGCTGGCGTTGCGTCGGCTTGACTTTTACCGGTATACTTCAGCCGGGTTTCGGGATTGATAACTATTGCTATATTTCCAACTCCTGAGTATTTCAGACTGGTGCCCTCACTTCTTTTGACTTGTATTTATGACCTGTTGAAGGGAGAATCCTCCGCGTCCTACAGTTGCGGACTATGTACGTGAGTCCCCTCAGGACAGCGACTTGCTTTGTATCTGCTGTTGATGACTTTCTGTATCTGAAGGTTGCCTGCAGGCATCAGGTTCGCTGCTCCAGCAGCAGGCAGTGAGTGCGAGTTGAGCAACGGTGCAGAGGAAGAGTGATTTGAGCAACGTCAACGTCAGCTCGCCGCACTTTCAATGAATTTAGGGTTCCGCTTCCGGAAAACAGTACTTCTGGAGCAAACTCGAGCCTTCAGCTCGAGGCGAGAGAACGAGACGAGAGTACTAAATCTCTGGCTCAAGAGTACGTGACAAAGAGTACGAACCCTTCAGCTTCGACGCCAAATATGAGAGCAGGACCAGTGTGACGGGTCGACAGGTCTGAGCCTCCAGGAAGATGAAGAAAAGAAGAACACCCGAAGCGCTCTGTGAAAGCAGAGGGTTGTGCATTGAAATCGAAGGCCCCGAGCATCGGAGACAAACCCCGACTGATCCCCTCAATTCGACTGTGATTGATCGAAGGTTTCGTCAATTGCACAGACGATGAAGACTGCATAGGCACTGAGACCATCGTCGGTGCTGCGCATGACGAAGCTGTTTAGGAGGTACTGAAAGGGTGCGCTAAACGAAAGCATGTAGAGACGGTTAGCCTGTGGTAGCAGGCGAGTCTAAGAAGAACTGCGGGCCAAAAAGCTAGAGTGGCAACACCTTAACATCTTGAACTTGCCCCCCGCCGCCTTTTGCCCGCGATGCCGTCGGCCGATAATGACCAGATTTGCGTGTTGCGTGCATTCTACTCACGCCAACAATTCTTTGATGACGAATTCGTGGCCACACAAACGCGCAATATCGAGCGCGGTGTCACCGAAGTTGCTCACAGCATCAACGTTGGCCCCTGCTCTCATCAATACGCTCACAACATGAATACTGCATTTGAGACTGGCCCACATAAGTGCAGACATCCCGCATACGTCTGTGGCATCTACGTTGGCACCAGCTCCCAACAGTTCTTTCACGATGCTCTCGCATGCGTGCTTACACGCAACATGGAGCGCAGTATCACCATCGTTTCTTGCATGCACGTTGGCACCGGCTACCAACAACTCTTTAACAACGTCTTCGTATCCGTTTCTACAAGCAGAATAGAGCGCAGTTATACCGCTTCTGTTCGTTGAGTTAACGTCTACGTGTGTTGCCTGCAGCAGTCGCCTGACGACGTCTAAACAACCTTGATGGCTTGCCAGGACTAAGCCCGTAGCTCCCGATTTGAAACAGTTTTGGAGTGTTACGATGTCTGTCATACTTTATAGTCCCTCTTTCTACCGGCGCCTGAATGTTGTGAGTTCAACCCTTCCCAAGTGCCTAGAACAAGGTCCACTGTCTTAGAATACGGTATGATCCTGTAGCGCTTTTGTTGACGAAGGACTCGTTAAGGTCGGCGGAAACAAACGTTTTCATGCCCGCCGCAGAAGCGCAAGGGGCATACACCAAGCCGTTGTTGCTGCATGCGGTTGCCGCACGTGAAGCTTGCCTTCGGCACGGTTTGCCCGACACGGTCTCTTGTTTGCAGCCAGTCCCTGTAAACAAAAGAGCATCGAAATGCCTGGCGAGCAGAGACAGCACTTACCCTGGATGACCAGACCTCACCTGCACATGTACTTTCTCCCAATGCTGGCTGCAAGCAGGGTGGGGCGACACACAACATACGTGTAAGCTTTGCGCTGCGGTTGAACGGTATGCCACTTCAGCGCGGATTGCTGCGTCCACTTCTGCTGTTTATTCCTGATTTGCCTGAAAAGAAACGCGAAGCGAGACAGAGAAGCAAGCACAGTGAACCCTGAACAAGGGTTGCGACTTCCGAGAAATGAAGAGCGTTTTCTGTGGCTCAAGCAACGGGTGACCCCGCCGAGCACCATCTCAGAGTCTACAGAGCACCATGAAAGAGAAGGCGCGATTCCTTCTTAGCCCTATGAACATCATACTTTAGCACTCCCAGGGGAACGGTTCGGTCTACACAAAGCAAACGAACTTTTCATTCTTCGCTCGCTCGAAAGGGGTGGGTCGGTCCTGTCTCGGGCTCGTTCACTTCGAGCAACACAGAGAGAGGTGAACCCCTCCCCCGAAAGGATTGGCTTCGGAGGCCGGGGCTTTGTTTGTGAGAGCGGCAGCTCGCTTGAAACGCCGGGCTTTTGATTAGGGGGCACTACCCGGGTCCTACCCAGCTGCATTTCTTTTGATTCCCCACTACAAATATTTTGAGGTGGAAAGCGACGACAACAACCTGGATCGTCGCGCATCCCTTGCAGCAGTGGTCCTTTCTTGAGCAATCCTAATTTTTCGGGATTTAACGGCTGCGGTTTCAGGGGAGCTACGAAATGCGATAGTTGTTGCGATACTAGTTGAACGCTTACCGCCACTAAACCCAGATATACCGGGTCGTGGACATTTACTCGCTTTGGGATTTCGCAAGCCACTGGCAGCTTCCCCAACAGCTATTTCCAACAAAGCGGGTGTGTATACAAAAAAGATAAAAAAGAATCGTGCCTGTTGTATAAAAGGAAATGTCGCTCGGCCCGCCAACAGCTCTCGTGAGAAACTCTTACGGGGCGGCGCCAAAGCGTTGATGATGAGGATCACGACGGTTTCCCAGCGAGAACACTAGTCTCCTGCACAGAGAAGCTATACACAATGAGTGAATGGCAAACCCTGAGTGAAAGCAAGGCGGACATTCGGCGAGCACGGAAGGTGATGCTTAGTCGGTGCAGTCATTGGTTAATTGTGGGCACCTTCAATCGGGATCCGAAGGTCAACGACTCCATCACAGCCTGTTAATTGACAGCTTGCTGTCAAAATTCATGAGTTCGCCACACCTATTCGGAGCAATTGTCAGATGTCACAAGACGGTGGCTGCAGAATTGTTGACAGGGGGGAGAGGCATGGTCGGAAGTCTAGTCTAGGATTTATCGAACACACGCACATCTGACTGACAACAGGACAAAAGAGATGAAAGAAAGGCTATCTGGCGCGCACGGAGCGCACAAAAGACAGCACTACACAACACTGGATGTGACAGAGAGATAGCAAGTGCCTGCCACATACAAAAAAAAAAAAAAAACGACTGGCCCACCGATAGCTCTTTTTTTCGTTGGGTTTGGTTGGTTTCAACACGTGAAGATGACTGGGTGGCTTTGATTTTCTGTCGCCACTAGCGGTTCGCACCCTCCAGTCCAATAGCCACCTGCCCTCTGGGCCCTGTGGCAGGGCCACTTGATCAGTCAGTTGCAACCTGCACAGTGTTCGCTGGTCACGAGCTGGCTACTCCCTTTATTCAAAACGGGAGCATCGACAAAAGTACTCTCGCGCATCGTGCATGACCGTCCACAACTAATCGAAGCCAGCAGGCGAACGTGGAGACGACATGCTTCTCACTCGTTCTGATCACCTGCACATCGATGTGCAGCCGAAGCAAACGATCATGTATCTTCGTCGTTGAGCTCGTTGTCGTACATGACGTGTTCGAGGTGCTCCGCGACGTTGAGGAGATGCAGCTTCGCGTGAGACAGAAGTGTCACTAGTTGGTTCTGCCGTTCTTTGACCAAGTGCTCCCGCAGCGCGACGGCGTCTGGTCCGTCGACATGCTGGGCGGTGACCTCATCGAGGGATGTCTGCTTGTCCAGAATTTGGGCGGCGACGGCGCTCAGCGCAGCAGACAGCGACTGAGCCAGCTCATCCGTGCCGAAATCCGTCTTTCGCGGTACCAGGGCGCTGTCCACGTCCGAAGAACTGCACGCGCTAGCATCGTCGTCGGCATCTTGATCAGGCAAAAAGTGAGCGCGGAGAAAAGCTTCGCCGCTGTCTACCGACGACGTGCTCGCGTCGAGTGGATGAAACGCAGACTTCGGTGTACCCTTTCGCTTCTTCAGGTACACGGGATCCACCTTGCTGCGCATGTGACGAACGAGATCAAGTATGTGCCGGTCTGACTGCTTCGGTCGTTGAAGACTGTTCGTGTTTGCGGAGGACACATCTTGGTGCGCGTCATCCGCTGGTTGCGCAGCCGAGTCGGAGTTGACAGAGAACGAGTTGAGTCGTTTACGGGAGGGTGTGCGGGTATCCTGCACGAGGGACAACAGGGTGCTTCTCGGCGTACGCAGTTTGCCCTCAACGTTGCTGGTGGATGCGTGGCTGTCTTTGTCCATTGCTGGCGTTAACCCGGTCGGACATGACAAGTTCCTTACCATTCCCAGGGCCATGACTGGCTTCCCGCGCTCACCCACAGTCATTTTACGGACTCTCCGCTTCCCAGATGCAAGGTGGTTGCTCCGCTCAAACAGCGTGTCGCCCGTTTCTTGCCTCAAAAATCGTTCGTCGCCGTCGTCGTCTAGTCCTCCTCCGTCTGCCGATCCGTCGTCGGGGTTAAAGGCGAGAGATGAGCTGCTCACGTTTCTGCTCCCCTTCAGTGCGCCCTTGCCCTTCCCATCTTTCTGCCGGCTGGCATCCAGGAACCGTGCTAATATGCCTTCTTCCTCTTTCACGAACTTGCCGAGGGTTAAGAAACTGCTGCTCTTCACGTCCAGCAGCGGGCCGTTCGGAATGGGGAGGATGGGGTCGTCTTCGGGTGGGCCGGTCTCGGCTAGGTCCTGGGATTGCCCCAGGTCCAGGCGGTGCAGGATGGCTTCGGCGCTTTCCCGTTGGAGGGAGGACAGGTTGCGGACGGTGAGCGAGGCTGCGAGCTCTTCCAGCTCGAGCTGGTCCTCGGCGGTGGCCGCCCGGAGAGCTTCTTCTCGGATGGCCTGCGCGAGTTCCGCTGCTTCTTCGACGGGCATCGTGCCGAAGTTGACGCTGTTGCCGCCGGGTACCGTGTCGCTGTGCGTCTCGCTCCCGTCAACGGCGTCTTCCTTGTCTTTGTCTTTGTCTTTGTCTTTGTCTTTGTCTTTGTCTTTGTCTTTGTCTTTGTCTTTGTCTTTGCTGTTGTCGGCCGACGCGTTGGAATGGCTGGGTCGCCGCCAAGGGTGCGGCGCTTCTTCGTAGCGCTCGATTTCTTCGGTTTGCTCGTCTTGCTCGGTTTGGTCGTCGCCCTCCGGCTCCTCGTCGTGGGACTGCTGCTGCTGCTGCTGCAGTTGGTCCTCATCTTGCTCCTCGGAGTCGGTCCAGCCGCGGCTTTGCCCGTCGCTTGGCGGCGGCGGCTGGGCGTCGTCTGAAGGGGCGCGGGCCCTGCGCGCGTCGACCGGCTCCTTCTGCATCTCTTCCTTGAGCCTCGACAGCTGGTGCTGGAGCCGCTCGCGTTGGTCTGCCTGCTGCCTCAGGGCCACAGGCAGGGCGAGCCCGTGCGTCGATTCCATCGGCCTTCGGCCGTCACTCGACGACCTCGCCGTGGGGCCGACGGACGGGGCAAACAACGCCGTGTTCGTGCTGTGCAAAGTGCTGCGGAACGTGGCGTCGTTGGTGGGGAGGGAGAAGTCGTTTGTGGCTGATCCCGTGGCTCTGCTGAGGCGGAGGAGGGTTGCGGCATTGCTGAGGTGCAGGGTGGTCAGGTTGTGGGTGAGTTGCTCGATTTGATGCTCCAACGCGGAGTTCGCTGTGGCGCTGAACGTGTGCGTCGAGTCGCACACGCTGTTCGTGTCGTGCATCGGCTTCTCCTCCGGCATCCTGCCTGCGAATACCGGCGGCGGGTTCTCGTGGTACCCCTCGTCGCCGTCTAACATCTTCGCGCTTTCCATGTGGCTGGCTGCGGGAGACAGCGCGAGGCCGCCGAGTCCCAGCTTTGTGCTTCCGCCGAACGTGCCGACGGAGTCGACCATTTTGAAGAGGCCGGTGCTGGCCATGTGCTCAACGGAATCTTCGCCGAAGTACGAGCGCGTCTGCAGCCTCCGGACCAGGATCTCCCTCCCCTCCCCGAGCGGAGCGGACGCCAAGTGGGACAGCGTCTTCTCCGCCTTCGAGTCCCTCGCGGTCGTCGGCAGCGACTGCGACTGCTCGAACGGTAGCGACCCGAAGCGCTGCGCCGCCGGTGCAGCGATGGTCGCCGGCGCGTGCAGCTTCAGCGGGAAGGGGTGCGGAGACCGGGGCCTCCCGACGTTGGACGGGTCGCGTAAAGCGCCGTCGTATGTTCCGCGTGGGGGCTTCAGGCACGAGGGCACCCCCGCGTCCGGCTTTCTGCCGGTGGCGGCTGTGCCTGGGTGCTTGGTGGGGCGCTTGCCTCGTCGCTGGTGGTTGTTCGGCAGCGAGCGGGACCGGGCGGGCCGGTTGTAAAGAGACGGGTCTTCGACGGTTTTCTGCAGCTGCGTGAACGCGGGTGACTCGCAGCGGAGGTCGGGCCTCGCATTGCGCCCGGCGAGCTGCGGGGATCTGGCGGCGGGGGTGGCCGGCCTGCGGGCGGGCCGCGGGACGGAGCGCGTCGAGTAGGGCGGGTAAAGCAGCGAGTTGAAAGCGGGCGTCGCAATCTTCGGCGCCGAAGAGCAGCGAGGGCTTGTTCGCTTGGGCTTCGGGGTGGTGGGCCTGCTGCGGTCGACGATTTGCTCGGGCGACGAGCCGCCGTGCAGTAAGTCGTTCGCGCTTTGAGTCTCCCAGCCGAGTCGGTGCCGTAAGATCCCTGCCAGCCTTACGCCCGAGGTGTTCATCAACTCGCGGAACTCTGCCCTTTCTGTGTGATACGCACCGTGTTGATAAGCATGAGGCATCCTCCTGGGTGACG
The DNA here is from genome assembly GCA_030068145.1 of Diplonema papillatum. NCBI lineage: Eukaryota > Euglenozoa > Diplonemea > Diplonemida > Diplonemidae > Diplonema > Diplonema papillatum. The sequence continues at coordinate 134,539 of JAPJBO010000285.1, forward strand.
CTGTCGGAGAACTCTGCAAGCTTCCGAACCCGGATCCTTCATCGACTGGCAAGCCCAACATCTCCGTAGCACTTGCCACTTCACTGGCCGGCGATGATTCACGGCGTTGGGGCAGAGTCAAATTGCTGGCGATCGACCCTCGCCTGGTTGGTGCCGGCTGCCGCACTGGGCTTTCCTGCTTGGGTCGCCATGCCCGCACAGCTTGAACTTGCTTTACCTTTCTGGTGCTGTTGCTGACGGCCGGCGCTCGAACTGATCGGGGGCTTCGCTTTTGAGGACGGGCGTGCGGAGCGCTGACTGCCCTTTTCCGACCATTCATGTCATGTCTCTTGCACCCTGATCTTTACTTCGTTTTATTTTTCCCCTTCTTTATTATTTCCGCCCCCAACGACAGCGAGTGTCAGACCAACCCAACGGGGGAGTTTTGGATCCTTACTGGGAGGGGGATTGCAAGAACGTGCATGGAAAGGATGTGTGCTCAACACGGCACTGGTCCCGTCTCGCGGTGTTTCCATCATCAGCCCGGAACCTGAGTGTCTGCAGACAAAAAAACGGTGAGTCTGGCTGGTTTGTCAGGCGGCTGTTTGTAGCTCGTCACAGCCTGGACAACCCTGCTACTAGAGCACAGGAAAATCCATGTGTCATTCAGAACCTGCCGCTGGTGCCGCCTCTCTCCATGCCCGTTTGTCAGCGCACAACCTCCACCTCTTCGAGCAATTTCGTAAGGAAGCAACACAAAATGCGTACTGCTGCCACAGCATTACCACGTGGTGGGATCCATGGGTGCACTTCTGCTGCACTCAAGACTCGGACTGCCCTTTCTGCCAACGTGCAGTGTCCGTCTGCGAGAACTTGTGAAACAGGCACCGGTGATAGAGGGATTGTACGAGTATGGCTAACATCGCTGGTGCGCGTGTCAAATCTGGGCCGAGGATCTCAGTTATGATGCCGTGCATTTTTCCCGGAATGAGCGCGTGCAAGATGGGCACTTCCTCACATAAACAAAAAGTTCATCGGCGAAAACAGTTGCTAAACAACAAAGACTGGTATCTACGAAACGAAAAAAGAAGGGCAAAAAACGTACAAACGGTACCGACAAATGCAGCGAGGGGCTTTTACATAGTGATCGAATTTGTGTTTGGCACAAGAAATAGCGGATCCCTCGTTCAGCAACTGACTCGCAATTCAATGCTAAGTGTACACTTGTTGCGCAGGGCCAAACTACTCTTTTGGAAACTTTCATGGTGATCGTGCACCTAGGAGAGTCCGCTTCGGTCTGCTTCAGTCCTTTGGTCTTTCCTCCCTGGGAATAAGACTTTCATTGTGTACCTACGGACATGGAAAATTGAGTGTACATCGTGAGAGCCACAGCCTCCTGGCATTCGAAAGTCATTTCTGTTCTTCATGGAGGTCCGTGTGCAGCAACATGGATGCATAGCATTTTGTGTGCAAATGACTCCCGCTAACGCAACAATGATAAGGGTTGCCTCTTTCTCATTGTGCAATCAGCAAAATGTTGCTCGCCTGCAGAGATTGAAGCTCTCCGTTGCGCTTCGGGTGCAACGGCGTCTTTCAAGGGGCAGGGGTGGTCGGGCCGAGAATGGCGGGCCACTCGTGCGGTTGCAAGCCGCGGTGGATCGCGCCGAGACGTGTGTCGGGTGGAGGTGGGGCGAGGGGAAGCCCGCGGGCACTGGCTGAGCGGTTTAGGGCGTCGTGGTAGGAAGTGATGACGAGGTTGGTTTGGGCTCGGAGGGCTTCAAGTCGGTCATCGACAGGCACTAGTTCTGCGGTCAAAGAGATGCCGTGGGCTCCATGCAGCCGCTCCAGTTCGACGAGAGCCTCCGCCAGCGACTGTTGGGCGTCTTTCGCGACGTCGAACATGATCGCCTCTCGGTCGGTGCTTTCCTTGCAGAACCGGTCCAGGGACTCGATTTGCTCTGTGAGTGCGACAACCTGCGCTGCTAAGTCCAACCTCGCTTTTGTCAACGTCGCGACTGCAGCTACGTTGCGGACAGACTCGTTCTGCAACGTCTCGACGGCATCTCGAAGCCCGAGAGTCTCGGTGCGCAGTGCCTGCTTCTCAAGCTGTTCCTCTTTTAGAGCTAGCCGCAAGGCTGCCACCTCGCTCTCCAGCTTCGTCAGATCGTCAACAGCATACAGGCGCTCACGGCCCACGAGCGGCTCATCCAGAATTATAGGCACCGCCATCCTACTCCTCGCTGGAGACACCCTGCCCATTGACGCTCTCCCGAGTGATACCCGCCCGAGCGAAACTCGTCCCAAAGATGACGATGGATACCCTCGAACTTCAGGGGGTACTGGTGTCACGTTCGCCATGCGCGCACCTACCATTTGGGCCCGGTACGGACTCGCCGATCCCTCCACGTTCTTATCCAGGTTGTTGTAGTACGTTTCGATGGCCAGCTCCCGCGCAGCTTTGCGACACTTTTGGTCGCCCTCTTCTACGCCGCCCATCGTCTATCACCCTTCTTTGCTTCTTTCTCTATCTAGTCCTGGCTTGTCGGCAGTTGTCAACCCTTCTAGCATAAACCTGATCTGACGGCTCTGCATTTTGCTGTTTGTGGCAATGCGTGCTCTCTGAAAGTACTCGAGGGGCTGCCTTGTGCGTATTTTGGCGGTCAGAGAGGGTTTTTGTTAAACGCTCGCGCCGGCCGACTGAACCCAGAAATACCGGTACAGCACCTCCTTTGGGATTTGGCGACTGGCAGCCTCCTCAAGTATTTTTACAAAACAGGCGCTTATGCAAAAAAGTATCCGGTTTTACGCGGGGGAGCTAGCTGCGCCCCCTGTCTGCTCGGCAGGAAAGAGACACGAGTTTGGTTGTGGGTGAGGCGAATCTCCTTCCAACCACAGTGTAGATCGCCAGAATGTGTGAAATGAGGCCTGCAGTCAGTGGCGAGACATGGTCCCCGGACTAAGAGCGCTGCCAAGTCGGCACGAGACTCGGATGCCAAGAATCGGAAATGGCCGGTACTGGAGGATGTTCGAATTCGGCGATTATTCGTAGTTCAGCGACTAGAAGCACGGGTATGGGCTGCAGGAAATGGAGGATTGCCTGTCAGAGGACGTCTTATCTCTCGCGTCGATTGAGTCGGCAACTAAACCAAAGAGGCAAAGGATAATTTGTGGCTGCAAAGTGTTCGCTGCAACAAAGCTGCAAAGTCAATCCGGTTGCGGTGGGGCAGTCGACTAAGAGAAAAAGAAACAAATGTGGGGATGTGGGTGTGGGTGAGTTGTTTGAGGAGCAGTGAGAAGGAAGGCAAAAGGAATTCTGGTAGAAGTTGCCGAAATCGCGAGAGAAAAAAGAGAAGGCGTTCCCAGCGGCATGCTTCAATCATGCGGGGGGTCTTTACTTCTCTCCTCCCCCTCAAGATCGCCCAGAAATTGATGAAGAACGTGCTTGAAAGTGCCGGGTGGCATCGCAACCTCAGCGAAGAGGTCCTCGCAGCAATCATCTCGAAGCGGTTCCTCTTCCGTTTCCGTTTCTGTTTTCGCCGGTCAAAAACGCCTACCGCCACGAATGTACTGGATGTAGGTCTCCAAGGTCACCAAGGTCTGTCATGGAAGAAATGTGAAAACGGGTTTTTGCCTAGAGGCTTTTCGTGTTATTCTGCAGTTGCTTTGGGCTATCTTTGTGTCTATGCTTTCAGTTGTCTTCTTAACCATGGTTAAGTGCGCAAATGGTGTCAGCCGAAGCTGGTAAAGCTTCGGCGCCGCCCACGTTATGTTTGTTTAGCATTGAGTTCTTTTAAGTACATGAACCACATGGATTAGCATGCACTGTTTAGCAGCGGCTGCCAAACATCCCGTGACACCGCGCGAGGTGGTAGAACGCTCTTTTCTTTTCTTTTCGATTGCTTTTGATGGGGCATGCAGGCCTGAAATGCAAGAATGGAAAGGAGACGGGGGAAAAAAAGGAAAAGGTTTGTGCCCTCGTAGCTCGCCGGGCCAGCGCTCCAGATAGGACTGGGCTAGGTACTTTGGTGGCATGCGGGGTTTTTTGCACAGGTGCGCTCGTGGATTTCGACACCCCGTGCGTTGGCGAAAGATCCGCCGCTCAGTTTTTCGGTTGCCCCACAGTGGGAACATTCCAGTGGCTGAGCGTTACCTTGAGATGTCTTATCAACATCCTGGTCGGACCGTGTCTTCTTCGTGTCCGGTTTCCCGCTTGGTGACTGGCTGGCTGTTGGACTGGCTGTTGGCATGCGTGGGCGTTTTCTGCGAGGTGGCGACTCGGGTTGCGACTGCGATAGGCCTTCAAGTACTTCGTTGAAGAAGCTTGACCCGTCCCCAGTGGGATTGGGAACGGGACCCATGTTCGACGACCGGGTGATAAACCGAGTTTTTGTGTCATCGTTCATGTTGCCCTGGACTGGTATGAAATGCCATTGGGCAATGTGGCCAAGCAATTGGCGGTTAGAGCCGTTTCCTACTTCGCTGTACTTGTAATCACCCGCTTCCGTGATCTGGAAGATACAGAGTTGGGTGTCTCGCAGGCGGGAGAAGCCTTCAAGGGCGAAGTGGTCTCCCCACGCACCGTTCCGTAAACCTTCGATGTAGCTCGTTGTAGACCAGTCTACGCAGAACGGTCGAAGGTAGGATTGGTTGCTTTCCCAATAATCCGCTATCTCCTGGCGGAGATGTTGCGCGTCTTCCTGCTTGCCATAAGCAAGACTGTGGAAGAGGCAGTTACCGTCGCCGGGTACTGACCGTGGCTGAAGGCCAATGCTGCGAAGACGTGTGTTCAGTCTCGCTTCGCGTGCGATCATGCCGTTACTGGCCAGCGGCCGTACCCATTGAGGCTTGCCTACCTCCTCGTTTTCTGCGAGTGGGAAGAAGGCCGACTTCGTGGTGTGCGTTAGTTCGTCAACAAACCTTCCGAGCTTTTGCTTTCTTTTGCGCCCCACGATGGGTTCCTCTTCTATGAGGGGGAGACCTGCTTCGTATGCTGCCACACACGAGTGAAACCACTTTCTCAAGTGACGTTGGGAAGGTTCGAGGTTAGGGAGACGCTCCTGTACCCCTTGGAAGAAGACCTTCTTCAGGTGGCCTCTGTTAAGGAGAAGAAAAATTGAGAGCTGGATCTCTCGTAGAGCGTCTGGCCAATTGTTTGTTAGGGTAAGGCAACGGACTAAGAGGTTCTTTAGGATTGCTGACCCCTGGTGGTGGGGGATGGTAGACCAGCTGTGGATGAAACGGACCGGCTTGAAGTGCCAGTTGCGCGACTTTTCGTTCACCGACAGGCGTACAAAGAAATGGTGCGTGTTCGAGTCAGGTTCGAGTCTGATGCGTATTCCGATATACTCGACGTCACCTTCTTTCAGTGTTGTTTCTTTGTACTGCATGTGGTACAACTCCTGAGGTGGTGGAGGTACATCGAAGGTTAGGAAGTCATCGATGTACCTCTTCGTGTCGGCATATTGGCGAGCCTTTGCCGGGTCCTCTTTCATCAACTCATCCACGAACCCGGCTTCAACACTATAACAGAATAGGTTGGCCAGGTCGGGGGAGGCGTTAGCCCCCAGAGGCAGTCCACAAACTTGCTGGAGGAGCAAACCACCTTGTTCGATGAAGCAGTTGTCCACGCAAAGGTCTATGAGGGACGCGATTTCGTCGAGTGAGAAACTCTTGTTTTTGTTCCCTGGTAGATTAAGAGTAATTCCAGAGCAGTTACCAAAAAGGAGGGCCTCTTTGATTGCCTTTAGTACACCTTCTTTTAGCGCCCCTTGGGGGAGTAGGTTGAACATGGTCGTAAAATCGAAGGTTCGCGGTTTTTTGTGCTTGAGTTGTCTATAACGCTGTTTGATGTCAACGGCGACTTCGTCAGCGCTTTCGACAATCCAATACCGCGAGATGCCGTATTTTTTGCGAAGAATCAGGTCTTTTTCTTTAAGCAACCGCATGATTTGTTTGAGGATCAGGGAAAGCGTTTTGTTCGCTTCTGTGGTGGCTGCGCGGGGTTTGCCTTCTTTTTTGCGGGGCTCCACGTTTGGCCTTTCTTCCTCTTCTGAAAGAGAAGAAGTCCCCTCAACGGGAAGAAATGTGAAAACGGGATTTTGCCTAGAGGCTTTTCGTGTTATTCTGCAGATGCTTTGGGCTATCTTTGTGTCTATGCTTTCAGTTGTCTTCTTAACCATGGTTAAGTGCGCAAATGGTGTCAGCCGAAGCTGGTACGTGGAAAAAATGAAATCCAACGAGAGGGCTGACCAAGCAAATCAGCCAGTAAGAGTCGCGAGCTGGGTGAGAGCGAAATTAGTTGGAACCGGTGCCTATTGCGACCCGGCGTGGGAAAAAGAAAGAGAGAGAGAGAGAGAGAGAGAGAGAGCGAGAGAGAGAGAGACGAGTTAGAGTGCAGGGACCATCTCTCCGAGGAGTATCCGGTCGCCCCACTAAAAAGACAGGCGTTTCGTTTTGTTTGTGCGTGCCGGTTGACCGTTTTCCGACTTGTCTTTACCTTGTGTCATGTTCAGGTTAGGAACCTTCGAATTGCTTTCAGTATTGGTGCGCAAAGACATGAGAAGCATAAAAATGGGACACGGGATCCCTTGCCCAGCTCATCGGTGTTGCCGCATGACGACGTACTAAAAGTGGGACCCCGTGTATGCCTGAGCTTCGTTGCAACATTACGCATAACCTGCATGCTCGTGCAATCACAGGTAGACTGGCAACTGTTCTGCGGCTTTGAAAAATGAGAGTTGTCAAAAAGATTTGTAGCTTTTGGTTGATGGATCGGAAGGTCGGCATTTTTGAATGAAAAAAAGGCGCGGTGTTGTTGAAAAAAAGAAAAAAGAGTTGAAGGGAGTAGCAGACAGCTAGTTCAGTAACTGCTGTCCGAATTCAGGAAGCTGACTACTTAGTGGGGCAGTCGCGAACAAAACGGGGAGCACATAAATACGCGTGGACAAGCAGGTTCGTGGCGAAGGTAGAACGTGCATGGAAAGTCTCCAATCGGTAAGTTAGTGCTTCGGTCGGATACAGTAACAGACAGCAGATTGTGTCCGTGAGCATGAGCGCTACATCTTCGGAAACCAATTACGCAAGCCATTCGGCAGGCGTATTAGCCCAAAACACACCGTCACGCACTGAACTCGCACTGCTCAGTCACTCGATCGAGAGCCTAGATGTGCAATAAGGTTTTTCTAACATCTTTTAACCCAACTCCGACCAACCGGACGTATATGTCCGGTTTAATCTGGATTTTTCTGTAGGGGTGCTCAGGAGGCGCCAAAAAATTCCCAAAAATATGGAATTCACCCATTTCGAGCAAATCTTTTCATTGCCGCCCTCGAATGTCAAAAATTCGTCAGCAATGACGATTGAAACCAAGTGGCGAGATTGGGGAAACCCCCGGAAAACCGGCTTTTTCAATGCCTTGTCATCAACAGTCGAAACAATCCAGGAACTTGGGCAGTGAAAAGTACAAAATGTCTGGAAGGAAGCGGGCGGCCACGGATATGGAGAGTGTGGGGTCGACAGAAGAAGAGGACAACGAGGAAGCAGAAGAGGTGGAAGAGGAAGAGGACGAGGAAGAAGAAGAGGATGAAGAAGAGGAAGAGGATGACGATGACGACAACAACAGGTCGGGAAGGACAGTGCGCGAACAAGTGCATCATCTCGACGCCACCGCGCTTGGGCGGGTGACAGTGGTCGACTCTTGCGGGAACTGGGACAGGCAACGGTCGCGACGTGAGTTCGGCGGTATCCGGGGTGTGACACTGCAGCTGCGTGACGAGCAGAGCGGGGTGGAGTGCGGGTACATCGCACTCATGCGAGCGATGGAGGGAAGTTTTGCGATGCCATCGGCATTGAACATTCTCAGCTTCGCCCGCGAACATTTCGACGTGCGTTGCAGGAGTGTGGCACGCTTACCGGAGCTGGACACTTATCAGGTATCGAGCTTCTGCCTCCAACACGGTATCGGATTCCAGCCCAATCCGGAGACAGTGTACACAGCGCTGTACAACTGGGCCGTGCTGAGAGGAACCGGCTCAGTCGAGCGAGGCGAAGACCGACCCCACCCGGCCAACGTCGTGTTCCTGGCCAACCCGCGGGTTCAGAGCGGTGATCTCGGCCACTTTATGAACATTTTTTTTGGCGAGCCACCAAAAGAACAGGCGCCGAAGTCCTCCGCAAAGCCTGCACCGAAGCGCCCCGGCCGGCCACCAAAAGAACAGGCGCCGAAGCCCTCCGCAAAGCCTGCACCGAAGCGCCCCGGCCGACCACGAAAAGGACCGGCACAGAAGCCCCCCGCAAACCCAGCACCGCGAGGCCGCCCACCGAATACTGAGAGCGCTGCGGTCAAGGCAGCAGGTGCAGCGATCAAGTCCTTGTCGTGGAGCAGCAAAGTCGAGCCCAACCTCGAATTCCCTTTCAACGCCAAGAAGACCGGACCGAATCCGTCCTACGACCTTGATGAGGATTCCTCCCCCACTGACATCTTCAGATGCATGTTCACCGACCTGGTGGTCACCCAGATCATTGGGCACATGAGTGTGTATGCTGCAGTAAAAGAGGGTATCTCGTACGAAGCACCCGATATTGCGGAATTTCTTCGCTGGTGTGCTGTCACATACGCGATGGGGTTGTCCGTGAAACAGGATCTCTACTCGTACTGGTCCGTGGACCCTATCGAACAATGCGCGTTTTTTTCTGAAACCATGTCCAGGAAAAGGTGGCACGATATTCACAGGACGCTGCACTTCACAGACCCCCTCAGTGGAAAGAAGTGCGTAGTTTTGGTTTATTCTTTTGCTTTTAGTTGTCGACAACATTATTTACTTTCAGCGTCTTTTCATGCCTTTAAATGACGGTATTTTTGGTTTTCTTTCTTCACCATGGTTTTTCTGGACTTTATGGTGCCATAGAAGGAACACCCGGACCGACTCATCAAGTTAAGAGATATTTTCCAGCTTGTGTCTCTCCAATGGCGGGATGTCTATGCTCCCGATAAAGAACTTAGCTTTGATGAGTCGATCATCAAGTACAAAGGTCGTGTCAGCTTCAAGCAATACATGCCCATGAAACGGCATCGATTCGGTTTGAAGTGTTTTGTTCTGGCTGAGTCACAGACTGGTTACACATTGGTATCGTCAGTGTATACCGGTAAGATTGACACGGATACTAACCCTGGCCCCGTGAACGTTGGTGAGCGTGAACTTCTTGCAGCTGCGGCTCTGTATGCATACTCAGCTACTGCAGTGGCCAGTAGTTGCGTGAACTGCCCACCTGCCCCGTACCTCAATTATCTGCGTCTTGCCCGTTATCTCGCCATCACTCCAACCCCCTACCCCCGGAACGCACGCAAAATGACGTCTGCCGCCTTTCTTCTTCTCTTTTTTGCTCAAGCCCAACCTAGGAAGGAAATCTAAACCACGCGAGAAAACAAAAGATTGTCAAGGTTGCGGTGAAACGTTGTCGACGAATTAGAGACGGTCATAAGCGAGAAGACGATGACAGACTAGTGCAACATCATGTCAAAATTTCGCCTTCCAAGGGCGGCAATGGAAAGATATGCTTCGAAATCGCAAAATTCCAGCCCCAGAATGCCCAAAAGAGCGAAGGCACTCTATAAAAATGAAAAATAAAAAGTGGAAATTAAACCTGTAGGTGCTTGGTCGGAGTTGGGTTAACGGCCAGAACCTTCACTGTTGATCACGATGACTGGCTCTCGAGGGAAGGTCGTGAGGTAAACGACTCGGACTTTCTGAGAAAGGGAGCCTCCTATCTCTGTCGCCCCCCAGCGGCTGATTTCAGCTTTCTTCTTTTGCTGACAAACATGGATTCGAAGTTAGGAGCTATGACTTGTTACCAAGGAGGACGACTGCAAACTGATTCTGCCATCACAAAGCAAGTCCAAAGTTTATCCCATCTTGCATAGGCTTTGCAACTCGTATCACAAGGTGTCGCTAAAGGCATATATGCAGCCTCGAACACAGGAACATATAGGCTCGCACTTCTGCATGTGATCAGTCACTTGCAGTCCGGCTGGGCCATCCTGTGAGCGCTGCGCTACGGCGCGGATGAATACAGCCCGAAGAGGGTTGGCTGGGAGTTCTCTCTTTCCATTTTCTAGGCGTAAAAGATGTCCTCCAGGAATGGGAAGCAGTCAAAACAGAAAGAAGTGTGGTCTTTTTTGTTGGATTGTGGAAATACGAAGAAGTTGACGATGGCAGTCGCATGGATTGATGAGGCTCGCTCTTTATCAGCTACAGAGCTGAAGATACGGAGCGTTACATGAGAGACGAGTCGCGTGGTAAATAAGAAGAGAGAGTGCACCGGCTGGAATATCTTATGTTGATGCGATTGCAACAACAAAGAGAGCGGGAGGGGGGGGGGGGGGGGGCGGCTATGTAGGATGGAAACGTTGGAAACGTTTCCGTTTCCGTTTCCGTTTCCGTTTCCTTCTTTTTGGCGGTGGATGGAAACGCCGTTTCTTTTCAAAAGAAACGGCTGGTATGCCACTAGTATACTGGCTGAAGGTCCGACCGGAAATGTGTGTCGAACGGCGGACCCCGCAATCCAGTGGGAAACCATGGACAAAATGGCTTTGAAAAAGAGGGAGGAAAGAAGCATAAGAGTTGCGACCGCGTGGAGCAGACGCAACCACACGCATCCGGTTGTGATGACTTTGAGGTCTGCAGCTCTTTATACCAATGGCTGTTGTAGCGACGATGCTCTGTTATGCGAGGCCGTTGGCCAACGCGCTGAAGACGATCGGGAAAGCACATCCGCTTCCAATAATAGGCTATACAGATACGGTCGTTCAGGACAGCGGGAGCACCGCCGCGCCAAGACCGGGGTTTTTCGGCGGCGTAAGACAAAGAGGGAGTGCAATCAGCATCAGGAGGTGAGAAGGGCACACGTATGCCGGGGCAATGTTGAACCCGCCAGAAAAGCGATGGCCACGCAGTAACGTGTGCGCTAAACATCGCTTGCCACAGTGCACCTTGCATATGACGACGGGTGGCAACCGTCACCGGAAGGGGCACCATCGGGCGGTGTTGTCGGAGCATAGACAGCGACGGCAGGAAGAACCCATCGACAATGCAGAAGAGGACGGCAGATTCAAAAAGCCCCACTCGGCACGGCTGCCGATACAAGTAAACATGAGAACGTGGGTTGGAAGCAGCAGAGGACGAAGTGGTAGGCACAGAAGAGTGGAATCTGGTGTCAGAAAACCTCAGCATCCGCATGTGACGACATTCTGCATCATTAGCTTGTGGTTACCTATTTGCTCGTGTCAGATCGCCGATGAAAGAAAGCGGTGAGCATCAGCGACTGCTCTGCACAAACGAGACCGCGACGACACACAAGAAGGGGCCGAGCCAAGTCGAAGAACAGCCCAGGAAGGGCCCTGAAGAGTCAGAGAGCCCGCCAGAAGACGGAGGAAGAGAAGTGCCCGCTAGTAGATCAAAAGAAGAAGGTGATCCCGCCCTCTGAAAATAAAGCCAAAATTTGGCTGGAAACGGACACCTGACGGACACACAGAAGGACCCGCGAAGTGGTATCCTATAGGACCCCTCAGCATGACCTTCCGGCGTTTCTTTTAAAAGAAACGGAAACGTTTCCGTTTCCGTTTCCGTTTCCATATTTCGAAAAAACTAAAAGAAACGGCGTTTCCATCCAACTTAGCCCTAGGGGGGGGGGGGGGGGGAGAGAAGAGAGAGGACACGAGTCTCGTTCGGACGGAGGGATTTTGTTCACGTAGATACGTTCTCGGCCGTGCGACTGTTTACGGCTAGAAAGACCTATAAATCTCAAACTATAAACACGCATGGCCCCCCATCTACATTTTTTCAGCTCTCAGACCTCTCACGCCCTTGCCACCCTAGCCTGGGCCTTCTTAGGCCTAAATGTGATGCGAGCCCGAGGAGTCCTTCTTCCAACCCCGGCTGTTTTCAAAGCACTGGGATACTGTGACTACATGATTGTAACTACATGATTGTGACTACATGAACCAAATGGATGATGGAGCATGCACTACACAAACAGCGATGAAGGACTTGTCCTGTTCGACATCATTGCCACATCACTGCACGTGCTCAGATGTCCGTGAATTTTGTGGTTAACTGGACTCCGAATATTGTTCGGGTGTGTGCGTTGCATTGGCTGATGCATAACGCTCCGTTGCCAACCGAGCCCGCTGCCTACACTGCGTGGCTTGTATACTGTCTGGCCTGCCGCGGGCTGTCACTCCATCCCTTCGCGAACCCCGAGGACAAGCTACCTGCCACCTGCCACTGTGTTCCAGTATTCTCGGAAGCTGGAGTAGAATCGGAGGTCCGAGAGCTGAAAAAGTGCAAAAGATATGGTACGATGCCAAAAGGGGGGGGGGGGGGGGGGTTTGGGCACACGACGCACTTGTCATGCACAATCACTTGTTATATAACAAGTGACCTAACAAGTGAAAATGTATAACAAGTGCCACTTGTTATATAACAAGTGCCACTTGTTATATAACAAGTGATCACTTGTTATATAACAAGTGATTGCTTGTTATATAACAAGTGATTGCTTGTTATATAACAAGTGTTTGGTTGCAATTTCATAAGGAACCGGGGGTTGTACCTACCCACGAGGGAAGCAGTCCAGAAAATCACGTGATCTGCAAGACACAAGGCTTTTGGCAAACAAACATGTTACATTTGTTTGTTGAAGTCCGCCTAAAAGATTGCAGCCGTGTCGTGTAAATAAACTCAGAAAAGTAAGAGACTGCTTTGCAGCACCATGCCAAACGCAGCCCCAAAACACGCATAGTGCTGAAGGGTCTTACTTGTTCTATAACAAGTAGCCTGGTTTACCGATGTACGAGAGAAAAACACGTGATCAGCAAGACGCATGTACTGAAAAACGATAGCACCGCAGAAGCAGAGCCGTGGTGGAGGACGTCGCGTCGGCTCGCTCTGACCTGTGGTCTCGGCCGCAGTTTCACGCATAGTTCAACTAGCTTTACCTCAATCTCGACCCCGGCATCAAGAGAACGTGAGAGAACCTCTGAGGGAAGCATGTTCGGCTTCTTGAACCACCTTGATGCAGGAGAAAAGAACGCATCATCAAAGAACGCATCACACAACGTGATGGTGCTTCATGTGAGAGTCTCTAAGCCTGGATGAGGAAAAGCTCGCTAAGCACAGAGGGCACTTTGTCTTTGTAAGCATATCTGAGTGATTGTACAAGACGTGTTGGCTTAACCCGCTTGTGAAAACTCGCTTCTTGCAAGCAGGGCACTCTTGTTTGCACTCACACGGTACAGCTGGACGGTGCTGCGTGTCGTAGTGTGCGTAGAGACCAAAGACCTTCTTGAAGTGCTTATTGCAGATGATGCAGCTGAAAACGGCGTCCTCATCTTCACTCTCGAGTGAGCTCTCATACCCGCTGCTACTTTCGCTTTCAGACGCAAGAGGAGCTTTCCACGGCGTGTCATTACACACACAAAGCTTAAATTCAGAGTGTGTTTCGACGCCTGGGTTGGCACAGAACTTCTGCCCCCATCGCGTCGCCCGACATACGGTAGCACCAAGGCCGACAACCTTTAAGCGCGCAATCAGGCTTCTAGTCGCTTTCTTCCAAGTGTCATCCTTTTGCGTAACGCACGTGCAAAACACTATCACGTCGTACTGGAACAAGTTAGGCACAGCGGCGACGCATTCGGAAAGCTTCGGCAAGGGCCGACGTTTCTTGTCGGGGTGAAAATGCTTCGTCTGAAGCTCCAGCACCTGCAGATCGCGCTCCATCGTTTGCTGGGAAGTCCTTCCCACCCAACGCTTGCGCTCTCCGTTCATGTGCTCGAACATTTCGTCTGACACTGCCAGCCTGTGAGTGATCTCCGCCGATGCGAAAGAGCTGGAGGGACACAGCTTGATCGCCCACGTGAAACGTGCCTTTCTGGACTGCGGTCAGCTGGGGCAAGCACTGAAATATCCACCACTCGTGGAAAGACGCTTTTCGCTTGTCGCTGAGTGTGAGGAAGTGTGATACCGTCTCACCAGCTACGAGGCCGATTGCTAGTCGCTGTCTAGAGGTCCGGGAACGGAATGCGTTCCCTGGATTGTATCCATCCATGACCAGAAGAACTGATGAGGCCTCCGAGTCTGCCTTCACCGGAAACGTCTTCAGGAGAAAGCTGAGTGATCCCGCAACACTCCCCAAAACCTCATTGGAAAGAACCTTCCACGGTTCATCACTCTTGGCTACACTCCCCTGTGAAAGGCCCATGCAAATACCGGTGCGCTCCTTCACTAAGGTTCCCAATCGTGCGCAATCCTTCAATGACATCCCCAGCTGACCACGATTATCAGCTATCAACTGCCCAATTGCTCGAACGGTCGGTGCATCCATTTTCATAGCCATGGTTCTTTTGGGTGATCGAAAAGCAGCAACCTGTCAATTCGATTCTTCCACTTCAATGATCAGCAACATATGAAACGTGAAACGTGGACCGACATATTGAGTGTCCGCTTCAGCTTACAATTAGTGTACTACAATGGTCAACAAGCCAGAACACCAAAGACGGATACTTCCACGTTTGTCATCACACTGACCCATCGTTCAGTTTATTCAATTTCAACTTGCCCTCGTCCACGCCGGGAAACAGGGAGAAAAGCTGCCCAAGAGTTACATGTATCCCCTGCAATTGATCACCAACTTCTTGTTCGGGGCATTAAGAGGGAAAACAGAGGGGATTTGCTGCGCAAAATATTGGGTCATGATCAAAATGAATGTCGTCGTCAAAAAAGATAGGAGGTTACCGTCATCACGAAGGGCAGAAAGGAAAAAGCCTTTCGCTGACTTTTTACGTCGCTAGTTTGCAGGCTGAAAGTGCACCTCGTGATCGGATGCGTTATCGGAATTGTCGGTGTCGTCTGCACTGGCGCGGTCATCTTCGACTTGGTCTAATGACACGCCCAACAATTCTGGATTGTTTCTCCAATTGCCCCGCTCGACGGTAATCACCTGGTTGGCGGTTGTAGCCAAAGGAAACTTCACCACAGTAAGCCCTCCTGACTCTGTAACCAGCATGCTTTTAGTGGTGTCAATGATGACATCTGAAGGCAGAGTGTAGCTACCCTTGTAAAGGCCTGCGGCGCCTCCTGACGATGGTAGTTCGCGATACAGGGTGAATGCGAGGCAGTTTCCAGTGAGGATCGGGGGGTGAGCTTCCGGAATCACCGTACACCCACTTTCTATCACAATACAGTGATATGTCAACGACTCCGAACCGACGGTCCCCTGCTGTTTGCCCACGACAGTAATGTAAGGCCATCTGGGGTTGCGCTTTCCTACAGCAGCACCGGCGCCCACAACCTGCCCTTGGAGTTTGCTTTTGTAGATGCTCGTCACATCTACGTTGTCAAGGCAAATATCTTTGACGGCGGCAGCTCGCAGACGAGTGTATGGTTCACCTGCCTTTTGTGCAGGCGTGGGGCTCTTGCGGAGGTAAACCCCGCGGAAAACCATATCGGTGTTAAGGCGGATCCTCAGCGCGTAAAGCTTCGTGTCGGTTGCCTCCGCCTGATTCTTCGCATAAAGCATGCGAGGAAACTTCGCACCGATGGCCTTGCTGATCCTGCCATCGCGGCCGCCGAGCTCGAAGCCAAATAGGGTCTGCACCACAGCTTTTAAGGCCACGTGCATGACCTCGGTGTCGTCTTTCGCCACGCAGTAAACGTCGACGAAGTCGACGATCACCTGGGCCGTCTGGGCCTCGATGATGTCCGGCCCGGCGTCCCCCGACTTCTTCCTCTTTTTCTCCGGGGTCTTCGACGAGTTGTCACTGCGCTTGCTCATAATGTGGTTCTTCTGTTTCTTGTGGGAGAAGGTCCTGTAAAGTGTGATTTTTCACACGACAAGAAACTTCGACCCACAGAAGAACCCCGAATGAGCGGTTCGGGTGTCCAAATGCCAAGCGCGCTTGCAGCAACCGTTTGTTTGCCAAAACCCTAGTGTCTTGCAGATCACGTGACTTTCTCTCGTAGGTAGGTACAAACCCCAGGTTCCTTATGAAATTGCAACCAAACACTTGTTATATAACAAGCAATCACTTGTTATATAACAAGTGATCACTTGTTATATAACAAGCAATCACTTGTTATATAACAAGTGATCACTTGTTATATAACAAGTAATCACTTGTTATATAACAAGTGATCACTTGTTATATAACAAGTGCCACTTGTTATATAACAAGTGACCACTTGTTACATCACTTGTTAGAAATATAACTAGTTATGTCCCAAAAAAAACAGCTAACAAGTGCGTCGTGCAGATGTTTTATGGCATAGTAAGATACTGGGCATGTTGGGTATGGGACCCATATCCCCCCAGAAACCATTTTTTCGGGCCGGTTTTGGGGCCAAATGCCCTCGGAGAGCCTTTTTCTGAGCGCAAAACTCTGTTTCTGTGGGTTTCGAGGCCCCGCACGGTGCACTCCAGCATCGTGTGGGGGTGTTAACTGTGCGGCCAAAGTGTCGGGCGTGGGCACACCTGCTAGATCCAGTGTGCCACACCCGCAAATCCAGCGTGAAATCCACTGACACCCAAAAATCCAGTGCGGAATCCAGTGTGACACCCGCAAATCCAGTGTGAAACCCACTGTACACCAGCTAAAACAGTTCCCCAAGTTGGATCGAGTCACCTGTCGTCCAACGCAAATCAATCATCAAGGAGGCGAGGCCCCTGGTTGTTAAAAAAGCTGACCCCAGGTTCTTCTGGCAGTATTGGCAACTTTTATTGGCAGAAATCGGCTTGTCGGATCGAAAGAAGTGAGTTTGCTGCTGGTAACCTCACGAAGGCGATGGTTAATCGTGTTCCCTTCTGCAGGTGTCGCACACGTCCGGCCAGGTGTTCGAACCGGGCACCACGTAGCTGGCGGTACGTGGTGTACGACACCTTTGCCGTTAGTTGGCCTTCTTCGTCCACCAGCCTGTGCTAGAAGGATTTGTGCGACGAACGTCTTGTGCACGACAGCTTTTCCGTGACCCACGACGTCGGTGGTTGCCTCCACGAGATCGTCGAATGCCTGCTGCCTCATGGGTCACCTTTGTCGGTCGCCCTCTGTACAGAGACCCCGGGCGCAATGCAGCTTTCATCAGAAAGGCTCTCGTCGCTCTAAAGTGTCTCCGCATGGAGCCCTGTGACCTATCGTACTTCGTGTGCGTCTTGGCTTGCAAATTTTTGAGCCAATTCTTCGAACGAAACGCATTTACGAGTCACGCATTCTGAGAACAGAGTTAAGTTCCTGTTCTGGGTGGGTGCTGCCGCCGTAGCCATTGTACAGTCGTAACCCTACCTGGGGCCTCAAAGTCCACAACAACTGAGTTTTGCGCTCAGAAAAAGGTTCTCCGAGGGCATTGGACCCCAAAATCGGCCCGAAAACATGGTTTCTGGGGGGTATGGGTACATGCCCAGTATCTGACTATACCAGAAAACATCTGCCCAAACCCCCCCCCCCCCCTTTTGGCATCGTCTCATATATATTGGCAGTATATGGCCTTGGGCTCTTCTCCGCATAATAGACCACGGACTAGCCACTGCTTTTTGCTTCATCGGTGCTCGTTTTTACCTGACCGTGTCGCGGCTCAGAACGTGCAACAGGGAGCGATAACCGCGATTCGGCCGAGAGCGGGGGTTGGGAACTCTGATGGGCCTTCTATCACTCCCTGCTGACGGGGCAGTTGTGGCTTTCTGTGAGACCCGTCGGTTTCACAAGCCGGCCACAGCGATGCGACCAACTATTAACTTTTACAGCGTTTCGACGTTCTTCGAGGGCTCCTGCGACCCCGGGCTTCGAGCCTCCGCAGTGCCTCATGGTGCCTCATGGTGCCTCATGGTGCCTCATGGTGCCTCATGGTGCCTCATGGTGCCTCATAGTCCCGCCGTCGGCTTCGTTAACTTTTCACGCGCGCAGCTGTTTCGAAATGTTCTCTTCTGTTCTATAGTTGCAAACTATTTTCTTTCACTGCCTTTCCCCGATTTTCATATCTGGGTGTTCCAGGATTTTCGGAACTTCTCTTTTTTTCGCAGGCGGTGTCGCTTCTCAACACCGCACTGGTTCTGTCTGCGCCGTGTTTCGGTCCTTTGCACGGTGCAGTAGTAAAGGCTTTCACTAGTAAATTTACTAGTGGTTTTACAAGTGAAAATGGTTTACATGTACTAGTAAATTACAAGTGAAAATGATTTACAAGTGCACTTGTAAAATTTACAAGTGCACTAGTAAAATTTACAAGTGATTTCAGGTGTTTTGGCAGGTGTTTTGGGGTGAAACAAGAAGAAACTGTGGCAAGTGAAGCACACATTCAGAAGAACCGGCTTCTTTTTCACCTAACTCGACAAAATGGGGCTGGGAGAGCAGAGCAAAGTGGCAACCCAGTGCTTGAGAGCCCCGCGCTTAGGCAGACCGCGTCAATCCAGGTTTCCCCCACTCCAAGGCAAACGTGAACACTCGAACACGACCCCCCTGTGGCTCGATGCGGTGGGAACACGGGACAATAACATCGGAAGAGACGGAGCGCGAGGGAGGCGTCCTTGTCCTCTCAGAGCAGAGTCGTGCACAGGTACGTGGTACCAGAAATAGATGGGCGCCATTGCACGGCAAAAGATGCTCTGGTATCTTGCGTTTGGCCCAGGAAGTTACGAATATCTCTGCCTGCGTGCGTCTTATGCCGGACAGGCTTGGCATCCATTTTTTGGACTGAGTCGTGGGCAACAGTGCGGTCAACTCTGAAAGGCAAATACCGTAAACGGAAATAAGTTGGACCGGACAAAAAGGTCCAACTCACCTATTTTGGGCTCTGGTGGTCCAACTTTTGTCCGGCCAACTTTTTTCGGGGGTTCTGTGTACTTGGTGCAGTTTTGCGGCTGGCACTCGCTCCACTCCGTAGTCGCGCATGGGTCCGCCGCCAGGAGTTCCCGAACACTGCGCGGCGCTGCGTAACCCGCTGAGTTCCCTCCAGCAACTTGCAACGAAGCACCCTGGCCATGGTCCAGCCATTGGTCGCCGTGGCCCTGTGGTGGAATCACAAGATCTTCCTTGCGTGGAAGGATGTTTGATCGCGACCGGTTGCGGTTGGTCAGTGCCGAGGGTGGACCAAGATGCGTCCACCGTCTGTCCCATTGCTTTGGTAGAGTGCAAACGCAAAAATGCAGAGTGCAAACGAAGTGGCTCGAGGTTGGCTGACCGTGAAGGAAAAAGTATGAGCCGCCAATAAACGACGATCTTGGTACGCTCAAGAAGAAACCCACGCATCTCTCGCGCCTGACTACCCATTTGTCAAGTGACATTTTTTTACCTCATGCCCATCGACCCAACCCCGCCTAAGTGGATACGTGCCTGGGCGGAAATATGTTGGACCGGACAAAATGGTCCAATTGTTTTGGTCGTCCGCGGTCCAACTTTTGTCCGGTCCAAATATTTTCGGACCAACATATTTCCGGTCCAACTTTCTTCTGCTTATGGTATGGAAGATCCACGGGGGGTTTCGAGGACTGGAGGATTCTTGTCACACGAGGGTGCTAGGGGAAGTTGTTTGGGCTGTTGCCGTGAGATTAGTACTTCTTGGGGTTTGGCGGTTGCTTGATCGGGTCGGGGTGTTGGGAACGAACGCGGTGTGCCTACTGCTTCATTTTATTGTCGTTGATTCTTGGGGTGTTGCTGCCGCTGCCGTGTTTGCGTTCTCACCTTCTTCCTATGCTTGTAGGGCCCATGTTGCCCATTCAGTGCACTTGTCTCCCGGGCAGCTGGCACGCGTAGAGCCACACTCCGGATTACCGCGTGGTTCCATTCGCATAGGCGTCCAGGGCCTGCATTCGGGTGGGTGCCCGAACACCGGCCTTTGGTCCGCCTCCGGCTGAAACCATCTAAGGTGCGCTGTGTCGCCCGCTGTCAGAATGTGTTGAGAGGTGGCCTTTTCGTTGCACCCTCCTAAACCACATATCTCCGTTGTGCCGTTTTGTAGAATCGATTGCCTCACTAGCGCACTGCTCCGCTGGACCTCCGGAGTTGGTGCAGCGTCTTGCCGCTGCTCTGTGGCGCGTTTAGTCGCTCTCGGAGTCTGCGGTTCCTCTGATGCTCGAGGGTCCCCCGTGCAAACCTGCCGATCTCTTCCATCTGCACTAGGCCGGCGGCATCTTGGGCGCATACATATTGATCCACATCGAAGACGCTTCGTCCGTTCAGCGCTCTTCCTGCGGCCTCGTCCGCTTTTTCATGTTTACGAAACCTCACAAATTTCTGACTATGATGGTCGAGCCCGAGTGTTACATTGATGGGCTGTGTGGAACTCCTTACTGCGGCAACAACAATGTCAAGATCCCTGCTTGGGCAAAGCCTCCGTGTCGAAGCGTGTCGGGAAGTGGCAGGCATGCTCGGACCTACTGGAAGTATTCGCAACAGTCAGGCGGCCGCTTCTGCCCAGGATTCCCCGCTCCCCGCTCACGTCGCCATTGTAGAGTGTGTTTCACTGTTGTGAATTCGGCACGACACCACTCACAGTGCGTCTCTTGCCTCCTTAGATGTGGTAGCCGTTAGGGGGAATATTAGTGTACTGTTCGAACACTGCCTCGCATGGGAGGGATTTCCGCGGAGCGGTAATAATGGTGTTTTTTTACTTGACAACGTGCTGCGGAAAACCCCCCGCGAAAAAGGTCCTCGCGGACCGGCCAAAACGTGTGGTGGTTTTTCCCTGACGACAGCAAGTCTAAAACTACTCGAAGGAGACTGTGCACGCACAATCAGTGCTCGCTTGATGCTCCCCGCCTTTGAAACAGTTAAGGAGTTTCTGAACTTGAAAGTGACTTACTTGTTTGACTCCGGGTGCTGAATCAGTTACTGTGCTTCCGAACCTGAAAGTGACGTACTTGTTTGACTCCAGGTGACGCTTTAGTTCATTTTCTCAGGGTACAGTTGCGGGAGTTCTGCATGGTTCTGGAAGGAGCAAGCAAACTCAAGTCCCCATTGGTACAAACTGGTGGTGAAACCCGGCAGCCCGAAAACCCATAACCGTACTGCGTTGGGGGATTATCGGCGGGGGGAAATCTTAAGTATCGCTATCGTACACTTGAACACATCTGCAACGACTCCTATTGTGTATTTGGCGATTTACGTCGATCTGTCTTTTTTGTTCTGACGATCCCGTAAGAATGTACAAAGTGTTGTTTGAGAGTTTCATGGTTTTAAGCAGCCGATATAGTTGAGTCACCAGCTGATCGTTAGAGCGGGGTGGGGTCCTTTTTGCGATTAATCTTCAATGAATCGACACTGACGATAGACTAGCCTGCCGGAGGTAGTTGATTTCTTCAGGCAGTACTTTTTCTCTGCCGGCGGAAGTGGTAGCATTGCTAATTTGTAGATTCGTCTGACTTGGAGAACGGTCCATTCTTTTTCGGTATCCCAGGTCTGAAGTGACGAATAAGGCGTTGGACTGTAGGCAGGGTGAGGAAATGCTCACCGTATCCACCACCAGACACATGATGCAGACTGACGGCGTAAGGTCGCAGAATGCCAATTATGACGCGGCTCTGAGTTCGGGAGTGAGGTAGAACAAACTAAAGGACCCACCAAGACGAAGCAAAATGCCACATCCTTGGACTCTGAACCACCAGGCTCTGCAGAGAGGGGGCGGCATCACTAGGAACTATACCGGAAATTGATCTGGGTACGCAATCTTCATCCGCACTCGGGTAGAAGTTGCAAGTTGGGTGAAGATACAAGAGAGGATACTCTAGAATGCATCCTTGCTCCCTTCAAGTGCTTGGGGCTGATATACGTTTTTGATGCTTTTTCTGTCCAAATACAAAACTGCAGTACAAAAAAAAGGGCAGGGGAGAGCAGACAGCAATCATAGCGTTCGTGACGGAACACCGATTCTCGTTCGGGAAAACTCGCAAAGGAAACGATAGAAGAATTGATCTTGGCCTCTTTATGTGTTTGGCTTTTCTTGGAGCAGTGCAGTGGTAACAGCCAAGACGGCTTTCTCCTTTTGCTGGTCCGAGGAGGAAAGCTTCCTGGCCCGAAGGCAAACATGCAGTACCTATACAGGTGTATTGCCACATTTGCGTATGATTGGCAGTTTCGGAACCACCCGACGTGACCCGAATACTGCATGCGCGAAGTCTTCTTAGGGTGAAAGTTCGCTTGAGGATCCGGATCCGGGGGCTTGATCCTAGAGCCCAGGCGTTGGCCTCATAGCTAAACTTGTTGTTTCTGCAGCAAAGCGCTGTCACAGCACTGCACCACCTCCCTGCTGGCTCTCAATTGTTTGTTGTTGATTTAAAACGCAAAGCTAACAGAATTTCGATCCCCTGTCGAAAACGCACCGTCCACGGATGCCGCTGACTCCGTACGTCCTGGCGCGTCGAACACGGATACGCGTGGCTTCAGAACACGGCTTTGGAGCGCCACCGTAGGGCAACATAGTACTTCGCCGGAATAATTCTGCTCAAAACCCTCTCCTCCCTGTTTGGCATTCTACCATATTATCATATCAATAATACATTCACGAGCAACAGGTGCGGTTCTTACTTCGGACCCAAATGTGGACCGAACTCTGAACCCAAAAATTGAACCGGCACGCAGGTGTCAACTGCCCCATAAACTAACATTTTTCGGGACAGAGACATTTTTGAAGGGGGCGGGGGGCGGGAAACCTGGTCGATAGCAAGCGCCGTCGACAGCAAGTGTCAGGTGCGTGGTTGATTCCTTTTGGTAGTGAGCCGGTCCACCCCTATCTCCTGGAGCTGCATTGAATTGCCCGCTGCTGTCTGTCACAGTCTATCAGTAGGCTATCACAGAATCACATGCGAACTTAGTCTATCATGGACTAACCATGGCAATCACATCGGCAGATATTCTGCATTCTAACTTCAACTAGCACAGGCTAACACAGCCTATCAGCAGCCTATCAGCAGGCGGTACACCGGCTCAGGTAGGTTTTGTCAACAGGCGGGAGTTGTTCAAGTTCGCATTTTATCATAATTCCATTCAGAAGGTGGAATCTCTTGCGCAGTTCAAGAGGAATGCCTGTGTCCGACGCCATCTTCACTTTTTCCTGTAAGGTCGTTCGGTGTCCGTTCAATTCTCCATGACCCCCTTGTTTGCTGAGTACTGCATGGTTTCTGTCGAATTCACTGCTTTTTTTGTGGAAGAATCATCACAGTTTGGTATATGTAGCTACTTCAATGACCCTTTGGCTGGCGGCTAGACCTTTTTCGGGGCATTGTCTTCTGTTCAGAAATGATGTTTCCCTTTTTGATCGGCACCAGAGATGCCTGCTTTGGGGGTATCACTGAGTCTCTCGGCACGAGTGACTTTAGGTAGCATTGTGATGTTCGAGTATTGCTTGTGGGAGGTCGATCACTTGGTCAGGATCATAAGGTCGCGAGAGACAATCTTATCATACATAACGCCGTGTTGAGTGGTTGAGCCCGTCGACGAGAGAACGGTGAAAGAAAAGGGACAAGAGCAGTAACCAGAAATGAACCCGTAGGACGATCGGATCCAGGACGTTCACGAAGGCGCGAACAGAGCTGCTGAGGGTCCTGGTGTGTGTGGTTAACTGACAGGTGCGTGTGTCACCAGCGAACTGGCCTCGATGCATCTGTTTCCACGTGGGGAGCAGCCTTCCCAGTGGTCACAGGTTCGATTAGTGACCACCGTCGACCACACTTTCCTTCCGAACCCGAAGGTGTTCTGGGGAAGCCTATCGCGAGGAATTGACGAGTGTCAGTCCTTCCCAGGCCCGGCCTGTGCTTCACGCACGACTCCCTCACTAGTTACCCCTCTCTTGTTCCAGGCTACTACTGATCAGAACCGAAGGTGCTCATCTATCCCGAAGAAGATATTTTGAAGCCTTGTCCGGTGCTTAATTTGAGGGAGGAGGAACCGTACGTCAACATATTTTTGTATTTTTGTGGACGCTTGCGCCTATCTTCTGCAGGGCGGTCGAAGTCCAACGGTTGGGGTGGGAAGGGAGCAAGGGTAATCCCATATCGCAAAAGTGTGGACACACAGGGGGACCGTCAGGGGGGAAATCTTAGTTAGTCGCAGGGGGGAAAATCTTAGTTTCGTGTTCAGGCGCTACTTGCCTCTCATGTGTTTGATGCTAGCATCAAGTCTTCTTCGCGGAATGCAGAGTCTTATTTTCTGTTCTTTTCTTTCTTTCGTTGTCGACAACTTCTTTTTTCTCCTTCTACTTTCTATACCATGGTTTTTTGGACTTTCTGGTGCCGTAGAGTAGTTCTTCTTTCTCTATGCCGCCCACGTCGATGTTCGTTTAGCAGCGGCTGCCGAATCATGCCGTGGCACCGTCCCTTTGTGCGTCTGCTTCGCAGAAAAAGTGTGGGAAAGGAGTCCAGGACTCCGTGGTTTGAAACCATACGGTATGGTTCCACTTCCTCCTTCCTTCGTCCGTTCTTCTTTAAAAAAAAAAGGGGGGGGGGGTTTCAAAGTGTGTTGTGGCTCGTAACCAACCGCCACGGGGGAGGTGCGGGAAAATTTCGAAGAAAATGGGCTGTTTTCGGTTATTATCGCCCCTTTGGCAAATGAACCTGGGGTACTCCAACCGCACTCCGCTTCGTCACACGAAGCGCAACGCCTCGAGCCGGGTCGAGGGGACCTGCGACATTTCTGACGCTTTGGTCTTGCGGACTCTCAGTAAGTCATCTTCAAGTGATGGCCGAGTGGACAACGCTTTGGAACCTGACCAAGTTGCTGACGAGTGTCAGATGGCTTCCGCACATCCAGGCCACAGAGTGGCCTCACATGCAAGTAGGTCCACGGTTGTCGTCGGGCCAAGCCAATTCTCTTAGCCACATCGTCTGACAGGCCAACAGGGGACGACTGATGCATTGAGAAACTGGAGCAAGGCAACAGTCTTTTGGACCTGAGGCTGCCATATTTCCCGCTACCTGGCTTACCACAGTTCGAAAGCGCGGTGGTACTAGCCGTCTGTGGCTCCTAGAGGGCACACCTTACGTGGTGTAGCTACCACATGCTGATACGTCATCTTCAGGGATGGTTGGTCGACCCAATCTCCGATCCGCGCAAGCAAACGATCGCGCCAAGGATGGCGGTACAGGTATCCACCGTGCCGGTTAACCGGCGGCGGTCCGTCTCTACTTGATCCGTAGGGAGAGAGTGTTGCTGTTCAGGTTGACCAATAAGAAGACTGACAATAGCGAATTGAGGGCTTGGGATGTTTTCTGCCCGTGTGGCATGTTTTGTTTTCTGAACATCCCGCCTAGAACAAGAAAAGATCACGAAAAAGAATCTTTTTTGTCGGCTAGCTCCAGATATTGCTTTGCAATTTTCGAAGCCTCAATGTTATGGACAGCAAGGAGGATGGCAAACTCCTCTGCGCGAAGCAGAGCGGGCGCGGGAGGGCAGACTCAAAAGTAGAACCTGTGACTATTCTCAAAAGGGGCTCCTAAATGGTACAGGAGACGGCACACGGCGAACGGACAACAAGCAGATAGCACGCGCTGACAAAACGCTGATCGCCCGCAAGCCGCCTCCCTGAGACCACTTCGTTCCTTCTAGAAGCACCGTGTCGCCGTGGGGCAGATTTCCCGTTGCAGCGCAGCTGCATCACCACGAATCAAACCAAACTGCCGACCCCGGATCGCGGATGCACGGTTATCGGCGAGAAGAATGAGTGCAAAAGCATTTTCGTGCTGATGCTACACCCCAGCGCGATCGTGGGGAGATCGGCGCGGGGAGCTCGCCATGGGGGTGGGCGGCTTGATCATGGATATGGATCGTGACGGGTTGCGCCGTTTTGGATGCTTCGCCGTATTTGTGGGGGTCTGGCGGGTGTTCGGGGAAGCTACCGACGGAATGCTGGACAGGCTGGCGGTAGGGGACAAGCGGGAGGTGGCCACGCCATTCGTGTTCGTCGGTGACAGAAACCCGAATTCGCTGCTGCGCTTGGTCAGCAGAGCATCGAAGTCGGTTTCAACGACCAACGCGCTCGGTCGTCGTTTTGCAAGGATACCAGGGGGGGTGCTCGGTGCCGCAACGTGTTCCACAGCCGTATTGCTGGGAAGCGACTTGGCAGAGCGGAACGGCATTTGGCTGGGCAAAACGGTCCTTGGCGCCTTGGCCAGCGGGCGGGCAGCAGTGCCCGTGTTGAACCGAGGTATGACGTCGCTTCTAGACGAGTCCAGCGACGCGTTCGAAAACGGCCGGTCTTCGTCCACAGGCGGCGCAACAGACATCGGGGAAGCAATCGACCGGCTCTGCCAACGAGGCGACCGACCGCTTCCCGAGAGAGGAGAAACCCCTGTCGGCGAGCGTGCGGGCCCCGACGTGTTTGAAACCTGGGGTCTGAGCCGGTCACTGCCGCTCATTGCGTGCGACCGCCGCGTGTCCCCAAACTGACTCTCCGCGTACCGTAGTGTGTCGTCAAACCCCGGGCTCTCAACCACAAACGGGTGCTCGTTCCCTGCAGCGCCGACCAACTGCGAAGTAATCGTTGGTTGCCGCATGCTGTTGGAACGGAGCAGAGGTTGGACCGCCCCTTGAGCCTTCGCCACCCGTGTGTAAAGCTGAGAGCAGGGGAGTCCACTGAGCGTCGGAGAAAGGCAGTCATCATCAGAAGAAGACGCGTCGCACGCGGGATGCATGGCGGGTTCGAAGAGGTGCGGCGTGTCTCGAGTCGTTACACTTCCACTTCGAGACTTCAGCGTGCGAAACAAGTCTGAAGGCCGACTGAGCCCGTGCCAGCTCTTGGTACGCATACTGCTGTCACCAAGGCCGGCACGTGGGTCAATCGGAGGCTTCCACACTGACAACGTGGACAGGAGTGGCACGAAAGACTGTTGGCCGTGGTGGGTTGCCTGCGTGTTGTTGAACCCGTCAGCATTCCCTGTGGGAGACAGCGAATTCGTGGTCGCCTGGTTCGGATCCAGCGCAGAATGCATGGTGCCGAACAGGAGCGACACTGCGTGGTCTTCCCTGGCGGTCGCATTCAGCATCCGGTCGTCTTCGGTTCCGGACGAGGACCGGCTGAGTGGGGCGGGTGCCTCCTGCCCGCAGCCGGAACTCGGCACCGGGCACAGCAGCACCGCTTTGCCCCCTCGGCCGCCGTTCTCCTCGAGGTACGTCTCCGCCTGCAACCTGTCCCTGCGGCCGCTGATGAGGATCACGCCTTCCACCACCGCGTCGCAGGCTGTCTTCGCGATGAAGATGCCGACCGAGACCCGCAGCACCCACTGGGCAGTGCCGTGCCAGCCGTCGTCGACCTCCCCGGAGTAGTACCCGATGGCCTTGAACGTCATCGCGAGGCACTGCAGGGCGATCGAAAGACGGTCGAACCACGTGTCTCTTGGACGGGCTCGGGGCATCGTGATGTGGTGGCAGACCAGCAGCAAAAGGAGGACCAACGCGGCGGCTGAGCGGATGTGCCCGCACTGCACGAGGGTGTTCGCGTCGTTCGCGAAGATGGCGGAGAGGGTGGCGCTCGCCGCCGCCTCGATGAGGTAGAACCACACGAACTTCTCCTTATACGTCCGGATGACCGTCGCGTACCGCAGCGCCCAGTTGTTGGTCGGGGCCCGGCTCACCCACTCCCCGGGGCCCACGAAAAACGTGGCGACCGGCCTCCCCCGCAGCGCGGGGTCCATTCTGTAGTACGCCCGCATGGGCACCTTCTCCTTGACCCGCCTCCCCACCCACAACGCAGCCGTGCAGCACACAAGGGCTGCGAGCCCGCCGACAGCCGGGGATGACGCGAACTCCGGCACGAGCACGAGGCGCGCAGCGCCCAGGACGGTGCCTTGGAAGAAGAACGCCATCACGAAGATGGAAACCGACGGGAAATACGACGCACCACGCGCGTCGTGCGTGTCGAAGTAAGTGCTCCCCGCGCAGTGGGCGGCCTTCACCAGCAACGCGGCGAGGAGCCACTGGAGGAGGAAGACGCTCGCGGTGATGGCCGCGTTGCCCAGGATCATGCCGAGGGGTGAGTTCGAGAAAATGGTCATTCCGGTCGGGTGCAGCACGGACGAATACTCCAGGTGGCGACCTGTCCTCTGGCAGGCTGACGAGAGAACGACCAGCCGTGAGGCAGAGACTGCAGAGGAGACGTCTGAAGTCACCAGGATACTCGTCGTCGCGACTCCAGTGACCACACCGCCGAATTCGTCTCCTGGTAGTTCAATATCCTCAGGTGAGAGTCCGTCTGTGCCTGGAAGCACTTGACCAACGGGCTCATACGACACTGCTGGCGATACAGTCGGTGGAGCCCTCGTGGCATCGGTGGACGGTGCAAATGTGGGCGGCGTAGGTACGAGTGTAGAACTATCGGTAGATGGTGCGTTGGTAGACGGTGCGTTGGTAGATGGTGCATTGGAAGATGGTGCATTGGTAGACGGTGCGTCGGTAGATGGTGCATTGGTAGACGGTGCGTCGGTAGATGGTGCATTGGTAGATGGTGCGTCGGTAGATGGTGCATTGGTAGACGGTGCGTCGGTAGATGGTGCATTGGTAGACGGTGCGTCGGTAGATGGTGCATTGGTAGACGGTGCGTCGGTAGATGGTGCATTGGTAGATGGTGCATTGGTAGATGGTGCGTCGGTAGATGGTGCATTGGTAGACGGTGCGTCGGTAGATGGTGCATTGGTAGACGGTGCGTCGGTAGATGGTGCATTGGTAGATGGTGCGTCGGTAGATGGTGCATTGGTAGACGGTGCATTGGAAGTTGGTGCGTTGGTAGAACGTGAAACGGAAGTTGGTGTACTGGTAGATGGTGCATTGCTAGATGGTGCATCTGTAGCTAGTGCGTCTGTAGATGGTGCGTCTGTAGCTGGTGCGTCTGTGGCTGGTGCATCGGTAGCTGGTGCATCTGTTGCGGGAGCATCTGTTGCTGGTGCATCTGTAGCTGGTGCGTCTGTAGCTGGTGCGTCTGTAGCTGGTGCATCTGTTGCGGGAGCATCTGTTGCTGGTGCATCTGTAGCTGGTGCTTCTGTAGCTGGTGCATCTGTTGCGGGAGCATCTGTAGCTGGTGCTTCTGTAGCTGGTGCGTCTGTTGTTGGTGCATCTGTAGCTGGTGCTTCTGTAGCTGGTGCGTCTGTTGCTGGTGCATCTGTAGCTGGTGCGTCTGTAGCTGGAGCATCTGTAGCTGGTGCTTCTGTAGCTGGTGCGTCTGTTGTTGGTGCATCTGTAGCTGGTGCTTCTGTAGCTGGTGCATCTGTTGCTGGTGCATCTGTAGCTGGTGCGTCTGTAGCTGGTGCGTCTGTAGCTGGTGCATCTGTAGCTGGTGCATCTGTAGCTGGTGCGTCTGTAGCTGGTGCGTCTGTAGCTGGTGCGTCTGTAGCTGGTGCTTCTGTAGCTGGTGCGTCTGTTGCTGGTGCATCTGTAGCTGGTGCGTCTGTTGCTGGTGCATCTGTTGCTGGTGCATCTGTAGCTGGTGCATCTGTAGCTGGTGCATCTGTAGCTGGTGCATCTGTTGCTGGTGCATCTGTAGCTGGTGCGTCTGTAGCTGGTGCGTCTGTTGCTGGTGCATCTGTAGCTGGTGCATCTGTAGCTGGTGCATCTGTAGCTGGTGCGTCGGTAGCTGGTGCGTCTGTTGCTGGTGCATCTGTAGCTGGTGCGTCTGTAGCTGGTGCATCTGTAGCTGGTGCATCTGTAGCTGGTGCATCTGTAGCTGGTGCGTCGGTAGCTGGTGCGTCTGTAGCTGGTGCATCTGTAGCTGGTGCATCTGTAGCTGGTGCATCTGTAGCTGGAGCATCTGTTGCTGGTGCATCTGTAGCTGGTGCGTCGGTAGCTGGTGCGTCTGTAGCTGGAGCATCTGTTGCTGGTGCATCCGTAGCTGGTGCATCTGTAGCTGGAGCATCTGTTGCTGGTGCATCTGTAGCTGGTGCGTCGGTAGCTGGTGCGTCTGTTGCTGGTGCGTCTGTAGCTGGAGCATCTGTTGCTGGTGCATCCGTAGCTGGTGCGTCTGTAGCTGGTGCGTCTGTTGCTGGTGCGTCTGTAGCTGGTGCATCTGTAGCTGGTGCATCTGTAGCTGGTGCATCTGTAGCTGGTGCGTCTGTTGCTGGTGCATCTGTAGCTGGTGCATCTGTAGCTGGAGCATCTGTAGCTGGTGCATCTGTAGCTGGTGCATCTGTAGCTGGTGCGTCTGGTAGCTGGTGCGTCTGTAGCTGGTGCATCCGTAGCTGGTGCGTCTGTAGCTGGTGCGTCTGTAGCTGGAGCGTCGGTAGCTGGTGCATTGGTAGGTGTAATCGTTGGTGGCGCACTCGTCGTTGGCGCAAGAGTTGCGTCGCTCACGAAGATAAAGTCGTACAAGTGCACAGTCGTAGGTGCACTGTTCGAAGCGGGGCGATCCTGTATGATGACGGACAGTCCAACATCGGTAACCACAGCGCGAGGATCACCTCCAGCAACACCGTTCTCAACGTGGACGACGCGCCAGTGTTGCCAGCCGTCAGCAGCAGCTGCCGAAGCAATGGCGAAGTTCCCTTTGGTCGACGCATCAATATACGATAGATACAGTGCGTACAGATCGCCGGTGACAGGATGGGAAACCAACTGGGTGCGTGTGTTCGCCCACGTCTCCTCTCTAGCCAAGTCGTACGGCACATTGTTGACAAACCAGCCAGAGGAGTTTCTGTAGTGATGAAAAAACCGGTGCTCCTCCCTATTCCCAAAGCGCGCTCCCACGCGGGGGCTGGCGCAGTAGAATATGAACATATGAACATTGCCGTTGTTGTCGGTGCACTGGCCCTGGTCGTTCACGAAACCCCGGTTGGTATCGAGGGGGAACGCTGTAATGTCACTGGACTCCAGAGTGATCGACTCGCCGGAACCTGTGCGTGCCACCCGCACTCCCTTCGTGTTGTACCAGTCAAACCCGCTGTCGGGGCTGTATGCATAGTCCATTCCATGGTTCGCCTCTCTATTATTACCGCCTTCTCGATACGACCACGTCAAGTGCAGTGTTCCAAACGTATCGTACGATGCTACATTCAGATACGGGCTTCGAGAGTTACTCGCAGTCGTGAAAACCGAATCTGTGTACGAGCCGACCATTCCGTCAATCACCTTTCGGGCACCCACGAACGTCCGGGTTACATTGTCGTAATCGGCCATCCACCAGGATCCGCCTCCGTTAATACCGGTGCTGAATCCCATGTGGAACTCGAAGGTCAGCGGGTGCGCGAAGTACCGCGGCGAGTACATGATGGGGTCAGTGGTCATGCTGGCAACAGCAGAGAACAGGGAAGCCGTCCATGCGTGTGCCGCCGGGTCATCGGCCACACCGCCGCCCGTCGTCCGGTACTTGACGTTTTCAAACGCGACGTGCACGGATCCGTCGGACGGACAAACTCCGAGGACAACCACGGTGCCAACGTTGGCGGTCTCCCGCATGGCGTAGTCCGTCAGCACGGTCGAGTCCCACGTCGCGCTGCCGTTGCTACGCCGCATCATCTTCAAGTAGCTGCTGCTTGCAGAGCTGTCGTACTCCCAGAAACCCGTGTATTGATAGTTATTGTACACCAAGATCGCATCCTGCGCGTACGGAAGGGCGACGAGTGCTTGCGTGCCCGCGGTATGTCCGGATGTGGACAGCGTCATGTGCCGGTTCAAGTCTACTCCGGGGTGCCCTGACACCAAGGCCGCGCACACCACAAGGACGAGCGGCCATCTTCGCATCGAGGCGCGAGACCCACACCACGGTCTCGACCCGACGCTTCCTCTCTCTGCTTCTCCCCGCTACCTGTTGCCATGGGTGAAATTGCGTTTATATCCCTCACGGACAGGACGGTTTCGATGCATGAAAAAAAAAGATCGTCGACAGTCTCAACATGAAAGAAACTCTTTCAACGCCTGGAATGTTGTCCTCCAAGTCTTTAGGGCCCTTGACATACACTATCGGTTTCGCCAGACCACTCATACCGAACAGGAGGGTGGGCACCTGGGCACCTGCCTCCTCCCCCGTGCTTTAGGTCGGCGGTGGTACCTTGTGTTTACTGGTTAGAAAAATGCCGCTCCGCAGGAATTAACCGGGTCCTGATAGCGCGCATTCTTTGTGTGTGTGTGTGTGTTAAGAACCTATTTTAACGTGGCCCCCCTCTTAGCGAGAGTGCGTCCACGCGCGGTTTCTTCTAGGTTACTGCTGATGCTCCCCCGGGCTGCTGATGGGGGCCTGGAGTTTCATGCGGGCTGGAGTGGTGCTTGAGGCAGCATGGTCTTTCTTCCTCCGTCTCTCTGCACCGCTCTAGTCCATGAGGTCGGCAGTGTTCGGCTTCTGGACGTGGGCACTGTCGGCTGCGTCGCGCGCACACAAGTTCCTTGACTTCTCGTCCGCCCGGGCCCTTCTTCTCCTGGGGTCTAACCGGGCTCCGTGGGGCTTCCCTTCGAGTTCCTTCCCTGCGGTATTCGTCGACGTTTTTCGGCCTCGCCCGTCTGGCTCCGGGTTGCGACCATCCTTCGGGGTATGTTTCCTCCGGCTGAAAAGTAGCGGCCCATGCCAGGTGCTGCGGGAACAGCGGTGTCTCCTCTGCAGAAAAGTGATCGCTTTGTACATGCTCCCTGACACCCAGGATAACGTTCTCGGCCGCTCTCGTGATCTGCGCTCTGCACGATACTCCCCGCACAATGGTCCCTCCAAGCGACGTGAGTATGGTCGTCGGCGTGTCGAACCCGAAGTGCCATGGCCGTTTCGTCACCTTCGTGTATGAGCTTCCCAGCTCAATCAGGCTCAGTGCCTTCCCAAGGAGTGACTTCTGCAACTGTCGCAGCAGCAGCATCTGCTCCTGTCGGGGTGGCCGGCTCCGCTGCACTACGTCCATCGCCGCGTTGCTGAGCGCGTCCGCATCGCGGTTGCGCTCCCGCCGAACGTGTTCGACTGCCACTTGTAACCGCTGCTGGATGGCGCTTATGCGGGTACTTGCGCGGGTGAGCATCGGCCTTAGCTGCTCAGAGCAACTTGTTCGTCGTGTCACTTGGCCCACTGCGAGGGCGGAGTCGCCGCGGACCACGCAGCGCACTTCCCGCTCGACTCTTACTTGCTGAAGGAGCTCTAAGCTAGCCAGGAGTCCTTCATACTCCGCGACGTTGTTCGTGCGCACGTTTGGCAGGGGCAGTACAATCTCCGCTTCTTTCTTGCCGTTCCGGTACAATACAGCCCCTGCTCCCGCTACTGCAAAAGCGGTGCCGTTTCCACGCGCACCTCCGTCGAAGTACACTGCGATTCCGTCTTCGGCTTCTTCGTCCGGCAGCGTGTCCCGTGCTGTTGTCGGCTTGTTCCTGGGGACTTCGGGTGGCGGGGCGTAGAACCGATTCTTTACCGGGGGCAGCTTGCATCCCGTTTCCAACTCAAAGGCTACCGCTAGCTCCATGTAGCTGATTCCCGTTTCCTGCCCCGGCGACGCCCACTTGAGCGCTTTCAGCCAGCCCGTGAAAGCTGTCCAGAGGCTCGGGCCATGCTTCCATTTCGAGGTGGTTGCTGTGTGTGGGATGTCCGGTACGCTCAAGACCCGGGGGACCGTCGGTACCCATCCTCGCGGATACTCTACCGTCCGGTGGTGTCGCGTGGACCGATCCGCCAAACCATCCGCTTCCTGTCTGGCCACCAGTACCGCTACGAAGAACCTCTGCAGTCTCACCACTACACGGAGACGCTGGTGCTCGTCGATGGGCAGCGGGTATGCGTTTTGCGTTTGGGGGCACAGGGGGACTACTCCACAAAGACGTAGACACGGCGGCCAAGTTCCTTGGACGTTCTCCAGGTCAGCGTACTCCGACCTCGTTTGCGCCCACGCCGTGCACCTCCAGAAAAGGTGTTCAACTGTTTCTCGTTCCAGCGAGCCGCAATACTTGCACGGGGCCTCGAGACCGGTTCGCCCTGTGGCCGGTGTTGCCCCCGCAATTACTGTTCTCAGCATTCCTGCTTGATAAGCGGTCAGTGGCGTTTCCTGCGTCTCAAGAAGGTGCCTTGTGGCCCGCGTGTCGATGCCGTGTTGGGCTCCGTCGAAGTCTGCCGGCCTTCTTGTCGCTAGCTTCTTCATCTCCTGCAGACGCAGCGCTTGGCGAACGTCATGCTGCAGAAGCTTTGTGTTGCCCATTGACGCTGCATCGTGGGTCACCGTCTCTCCGGCATCGTTCTCGTACGTGACCGTCGTTGGCGCCGTCCACCGCCAACCTATGTCCACCAGTGCGTCCTTGAAAAAGGCGAACGGCCCCCGCACCTGTGCGAGCGCAGCATCTCGCTGCCACGCCACTTGCGCCAGCCTCCGGACATGATCCCATTTTTGGCTCTGCTCCGCCCACGTCGTAATCCTTCGGTATTGGGGAACTACGATTGGATCTAGCCTGTGTCCGTGGTGAAGGATGTGCAGTACAGCTTCTTGGGCACGGCGGGGGCCGCCTGTCCATACCGCCGCAGTGAACAGCCTTCTCAAACGCGCAGCGTCTGTCCTTCCGATGGTCGTCACAACTGCACCATAGTACCGCTTCGCCCCGGCTGCCATGCTGACTGCTAAATCTTTGGCCTGCGCGGGTAGCGGTAGGAGGGCGGCTCTTCTTAGGACCGCTTCTGCTTCTGCATTACGCTGTGTGATTCTGCTCGAGAGGGTGAGTCTTCTGTTTGGTGACTGGGGTTTTGTGGACAGCATCACCCCCAATGCGTCGAACTCAACCCGTCTGGCGAGCGTCACCGGTGGCGCTGCCGGTTGCAACGCCCTATCGAGCTCGGTGTATTGCACTGGCTCCAATGCACCCTGTGCTGTGGTGAAGCAAAAGGACTTCTTCTGCGCGCACACTCGCATTCCCGTTAGCCCGGCGAACTCGCTTGAACGTTGTACCGCCTCCTTCAGGTTTGCGCAGTTCTTCAGCAATGCGTAGAGATCGTCCACGTAAGACAATGGAATCGCTGCGTCAAGCTCAGCGATGTGTCTCATCCAAACGCTGATCAGCACGTTTATGAGCACCACGCTGATTGGACACCCTTGCATGATCCCATTCGTGGGTATGAAACCTTCCCCAATTGTGTTTCCAACACGGAAGTGACGCTGCATGTTGGCATACGCGGCTCGCAAAGTTCGGAGGACAGTCGGATGGAACCCCAGCTCTTCGGCGAGTTTGAATGCTATTTCCGCAGGCACCGAGTCAAAGCACTTTTGGAAGTCCAGCGCTAGGCCGTATAGCGGCTGTCCCGTTATCTGTGCTTCCTCAATTAGTGCGGCAAGGTGCCAGATGAGGTCGTCAGTTCCGTGTTTCTTCCGGCACCCGTGGAGCCCACTGGGCGCTATGGCGTCCATCCACTCCAATGCATCCCGCGCCCTTATCGAGGCCCATATTCTGTATAATACCGGGGTTATCGTTATTGGGCGCTGCGACAACGGGTCTCCGGTGCTCTCCGGTTTGGGAAGCAGATGGATGATTGCGTGCATCAGCGGTGCCGGCCATTCCCCGTCTCGCTCCACGCAGTTCATTGCGTCCGCCATGAGTTCCAGGACCTGTGGCGGCAGCTGCTGCAGCTCGTAGACGCGCCACCCATGGAGCCCGGGTGACGACGTTTTCTTCATCTTCGCCAGTGCCGCCTTCAGGTCCGATGTCGTGATGAGATTGTGTTGCATCGCTTGCCGTGCAGGGAGGAATCGCGCGTAGTGGATTTTAAAGGTATCCCAACTTGGTTCGGGGGTCCCAGCATATCTGCAAAAGATCCCTCCCCACGCGTCGTCGCCCCTTAGCATTTCGTCAATCTCGGTGCTGCAGGCCGTCAGCGTCCCGTCTTTCCTTCTGAGCAGGGCTAGCGGACCACTTCGGCTCCCCGCCAGAAACCGGTATACCTCGCCTCTTCCTGCTCCGTTCCATGCGCTTTGCATTTTCTCCTTCCAGGCGCGGCACCGCTGCTGCTTAAGGGAGTTAATGGCATCTCGCTGGGTCCCTTCCAGCTCGATGAGGGTTTCCATTAATTGCTCGAGCTCAAGTGGGCTCCCATTTATTTGGCGCAGGCGGGACCCCAGCGGTTGCGTCCCCGCCGTTTTAAATAGGGCCTCTCGCGCTCTTTGCTCTGCGAAGGTCCGGGTCCCTACCGACCCATGTTCGAGTCTCCGCCGCGCCTCTAAGATGGTGGTTCGGAGCAGGCCGATGACCTTATCGCGCTGCCTAGCTGACCAGTCGAGCGCCCCCCTCGTCGAACAAGCCTGCCGAGCCGATACTTGCTTCATCCTCTGTTGAAACCCGGCCGTTCTGCCTGTGCATCCCCGCAGCGCGTCAGGCTGCCTGGGGTCGTTATGCAGCTCGAGCAGGTAGGATTCAGCGACTTCCGTCGCGTTCCGGTATGAGCCAGACACCCCATCTACCTCTTTCCTCTGCCGTAGCGCTACTTCAAGCACTTCCTTCTTCTTCGTCGATGACAGCAGCGGCAGGTTCCTCGGAAAAGGCGCCGGAATCCAGGTAATGGGGCTCGGCTGTGTAAACATTTCCAAACTGAGGGTGACGAACACCGGGCAGTGAGTCGGGATGTCGTATTGGTCTTTCTCAGCGGTCTTTACCGCGACTAGTGCCGGTGCCGCCACTCGGTTGACAAAGCACATGTCGATGCGCGATCCGCCCTCTCCAGCCCAGCAGGTAGCTGGGGCGACGTGTGACCGTGCTCGCGCCATGACTTCCGCTGCATCAATCCATCCACCGAGTCCGCAGGCTGCCACGAGTGCTGGACTATCTGCAGTCTCGGTGTTGAAATCCCCCAAAATGACAACGGGAACTTGGCCCAGCCCCGCTGCCATCTCGAACACGTCGGATATGAGTTTTTCCCGCTGCCTCGTCGCCTCGGAATCTCTCCCCACGTGCGCATATACCGAAATTACGTGCAGTGTTGAACGCGCATTTCCCGTCGCTACCACCGCGTGCGCGACTCGAGTGCTGCCGAAGAGATTCCGCTCGAGCTCATTCGAGGGTTGGGCTACCGTCGCTACCATGTTGCTTTTCGTGGTGACTGCTGTCCCTCCCGGCACGCGCTGTCCAATTCCGCTCGTTCCTACGACAACCGGCACGTCCTCCCCCCAGTGGCACTTTACGCCATACGCCCCGAGGTAGAACTCGCTGGTTCTTTTCACTTCCGGCCCTGCCCGGGTTTCCTGTAACGCGATGATGTCCGCCGGCAGCGTTGCCACGCTGTGACATCTCGAGTTCAGCGAACCGAGGTTAGTCGTCGCAAGGGTTACCATCCCTCGGGATTTGTGGCTCTCCCGTGGGACTCGCGCGACTGTTGTTGCTTCGAGCTGCTGCAACGGAATAGTCGACGTGCCCCCTTCCTCCGTCGCAATCCTCTGCAATACCCTGTGCGGCAGAGCCAGCGCATCGTAATGCTCCGGCCGATACGTCAGGACGACGACACGGGTTGCCCTTGCCGCCCTTCCTTCGCACCTGAGCTGAGTCAAGTTCCGCGTCGACAGGACCCACACGCTTGCTTTTAACACCTCTGCAGCCGCTTGGAGGGTGTAGTGATCCCCATAGACCCCGTCAGCTGCAACCTCGAAGAGGTAGTCAGCAAAGGATTTTGGGGTTTCGGGAACAAAAGGCGTAGGCGGGTTAGTCCGGAGTTGTCGTGTGACTTTCTGTCGCAAGGCGGCAGCCGTAAGGTTCAGCCTGCCGCCGCGGATCAGTGCCTGATACTGACAGTTCCCGTCCTTTTCCACTGCCTCACGTCTTGCTCCGAAAACCGCGGCTGCCTTGTCTAGTAGCCGATCGCCGCTTTCCGCTGGCGTCGGCTCATTTGTGGCATCCGCAGCCCAAGAGCATCGTCCGCTTGAGTTGTTTGATCGGCGTTCGGCGCCCCGGGTTGCCCTGGCTTGATCGCTAGCTGATTGGTGATGATGATGGTGATGATGATGATGGTTGCTAGCGACTGGGCTTTCTCCGGGGCGCCCCGCGACCTAGCTCTCAAGCGGATTGTACCTATTCCCTTTCAGCATCCCTTTGATGGTCTGCTGCTTTCCGCCCTTGACTGCTTTCGCCTTCGGCTCGGCCTCACTCGCCTTCGGCTCGGCCTCCTTCGCCATCGGCTCGGCCTCGCCCGCCTTTGGCCCGGCCTCAGCTGCCCTGTTCGTGGCCTCATTTAGCCGCTTTAGCTGCTCTCCGAACTCCTTATCGGCGGCTTCCTTCTTAGCCTTCGCCTCCGCCTTCTTCAGTTCCTTCTTGCTCGGGCTTGGCTGCGCTGGCTGGACCTGCGCTGCTGCTGCTGGTGAGGCCGTTGCTTGTGCGGCGGCAGGCGCCGCTCTTGGGGCCAGTGACTGGATCCGGGCACACGTCTCTGCTTCGAAGGCATCGAGCTTCCTCTCGACCTCAGCCATCCATTGCATCTGGCGCACCATCGCCGCCTCTTCTCTCTGCGCTGCTATGCAGACCTGGGCATCCGCCCAGTTCTGCAGCCGCTTCTCGTACTTGGCCTCCCAGGCGGCTCGGGCTTCGGCTTGCGCTCTCTCCCACACCTCCCGATGTCGCTGCTGCTGGTGCGCCCATGCCTGCCACGCCTGGGCAGTCTCGTCACCAGGGCGGGCCGCACCCTCGTCGTCCTGCATGGTCGCGTCGCCAGCCCCTTCGGCCTTCGGCTGCAACTCGCTCAGCAGAGCCCGTAGGCGTGCGGTCTGCTTCTTCCGGCCCTCTGTGTGCGCCTTCAGAGCCGCGCGCCACTCCCTCTCCGCTTCTTTCTTCCCGAATTCCGCCACGAACTCCGCCTTTGAGTACGTGCGGCCTTTTGGGGCGCTGTTGTCAGGGAGGCGCTGAGGCGGGTTTGCCGTGGTTAGGCGCTCGATCTGCTGCTCGAGGCTGCGCACCCTCTCTTGCCTCTGCTCTTCGCGTTGCCGCTTCTCCTGCTCCTCGAGGTCGACGATGTCGGCTTCTTCGTCGCCGACGCGCACCCTCTGCGCTGGTGGTGGTGTCGAGGCTTCGATTAGCGCCGCGCCGCGCCGCATCCTGACCCGTGCCCCCGTCCACCCAATCTGTTCGATGACAGATTCGTAGGCACCTACCTTGCCCTTCAACCCGCTCAATTGCAGTGAGAACTGCTTGAACGTTGGCAGATGCACCACACGCACCGACGCGGACGTTTCGCTTCCCGAGCCAGCTGCTCCGGGACCCAGGGGGACCGCGTGGAGGTTGTCCGCGTTCATCTTAGTCAATAGAGTGTGTGCTATGTGGTTTTTCCCCCCTGTGTGTGTGTGTGTGTGTTGCAGTTGAAACGCAAGTAAGCGTGTGAAACCTTTGCCTCTCATGCATGCTCGCAGGTCAAGATGCCAGCTCGTAGGTCTTCTGCTTCGTGCCGGGTCCTGTTGACGTGACGACAGGGCGGTTGTAGAACGGTGGGTGATGGCGCCGATGTAATAAAGGCGTGCTTAACGGCTCTTCTGTCAAGAAGAACTAACCATCCCGGCAGCTCATGAGAGGCTTTTCACAATGTATTCGTCCTGTTCAGCTCACCAAACACAGAGGAACCCTGTGCCAAAGTGGATGTCTGAAGGTGTCAAACAAGCGAACAGCAACATGGGAGGTGGTGCTGGCTTGTTCTTACATCTCGCTCTGTTGCGTATGTACGCACACGCACGTGGAAACCGACACGTACGACAACACAAGCTCTCGGGAGATACTTAACCTTAGGGGGAAACCTGCCAACCTGGAATTTGCCCAGCGTTCTCAGAGGATGAATTTTCTGTATTTCCTCGACGAACCGTGACACAGCGATCTTCTACTACCCGTCTTGAAACACGGACCAAGGAGTCTAACACGTGTGCGAGGCTTAGGGTGTCAAACCCACAAGCCGCACTGAAAGGGAGATGTGCCAATCCTTGAGGACGCAGCACAGCCCGATCCTGATTTACTGGAAAGGGATTTGAGGTTAAGTACACTTGTTGGGACCCGAAAGATGGTGAACTATGCCTGGATAGGACGAAGCCGGGGGAAACCCTGGTGGAGGTCCGTTGCGGTGTTGACGTGCAAATCGCTCGTCAAAGCTGGGTATAGGGGCGAAAGACCCATCGAACCATCTAGTAGCTGGTTCACTCCGAAGTTTCCCTCAGGATAGCTAGAACCAAAACAGGAGTTACGCCAGGTAAAGCGAATGATTGGAGGCATTGGGGAAATCGCTTCCTCGACCTATTCTCAAACTTTAAATGGGCGTGAGCTCGGGGTTACTTCATTGAACCCTGACGTAGAATCCTGGTTCTAAGTGGGCCACTTCTGGTAAGCAGGACTGGCGACGCGGGATGAACCGAGAGCTGACTTAAGGTGTCCGAGTGATCGCTCATCAGATCCCACAAAGGGTGTCGGTTCATCTTGACAGCAGGACGGTGGCCATGGAAGTCGGCATCCGATAATGAGTGTGTAACAACTCACCTGCCGAATGCACCGGAGCCACTTCCTAGCACGCGAGTCGCTCAACTTGGAAATACCTCATTCCAGGAAATTCACGACGCCAGTTGTGTCCCCAAGCAGCTGGCGCCACGTTCCGGATACCCGGGGAACACCGGCTTGGGCTCTGTCCTTCACCCGCCGTTACCGCTACCTGGAGCATCGCTGCTGCTTTTTTTTGCTGGGCTGCTTTTTCTCAGCCGAAGGCATCGTGGAACGGAGAAACATGCAAGCTACTTTTCGTGCTTTTCTAGGAAGAACCACGTCTGCAAATGCACAATGCTCTAGGGTTAAAAAATCGTACAAACGGGGGAGATAGAAATATGAATCTGCGGACGCCGTGCAGGTGACTTCTCAGGCTGGGCTTCTTTCCACGCAACGGAACGCGAGAACTGAGGTCGTCACGATTTGGGTTGAAAGCTCTGCCGAGCTTGACTCTTGGTGCGGTCATCCTCAGAGGCTGGAGTTAAAGACCCGAAAAGCGAGGGCCACACACACTTTTCGCTCCGGCTTGACGACCCGCCGTGTGCCGCGGGACCACCGAACGGCGCAACGTGCATTAGGGACGGACGGCGCCTGCCCTCCGCGGAAGCGCGGGCGCGACGACGTGCAAGCAAGGTGGAAGCGCCTGCAAGAAGCCGTATCGCGCACCGATTCTTGGTGGTGTGTTCTGTGTTCAACACTGAGCGATTGCCGGAACCTCGGACCGAGCCTTCTGTTGCAAAAAAAAAAAACGATCACTCGCAAGCTTTGCGACGAACTTCGGACGAAGCAAACAAAAGTTTTCTCTCCGACGTAAGCTTTGCAGGCTGCGCTTAATCGCTACACGTGAACTCCCTTCTTTTCGCTTTGTTCGCCGCCTGGTGGTGGTTCCTCAGCTGGACTCCGCGTACAGGGGCGACTTCGCATCGGGATACGACTTCAGCTTCTGCAACTCTGTATAGTGCGCGGCCCACTGGTCATCGTCACCGGCACCTGCACGGGACAGTCTGCCTGAGTTACAAGGAGGCGGCTCGGCCAGGCCGAAAGGTCGCACGTCCTTTGTCTTTTTGCGGGGCAACGGGTGGCCCGCCGTATCAGCAGGGATGCTGCGCTGATTGCACCGAATCTCTGCCAGCGCCGGTCTGGCGGTGTCGGGTGCTGAGCCCACAGGCACAGGGCCGCCGCCCAGGGAGCATA
This sequence comes from Diplonema papillatum, assembly GCA_030068145.1. NCBI lineage: Eukaryota > Euglenozoa > Diplonemea > Diplonemida > Diplonemidae > Diplonema > Diplonema papillatum. The sequence continues at coordinate 176,084 of JAPJBO010000285.1, forward strand.
TGGGGGAAGCGTCTTGCAGCGAGGATCGCCGACGTTGCTGATGCGCTGTTTGGGCCTTCGCCGCCATCGGGTCGACGGGCGCCTGTTTCGTGTGTTGTGTGCGCAAGGATGAAAAAGACGTATTTATTTCGCTTTTTCTCACGGGGAGGAGGGGCGGTCCTGATGTAAGAGACGTTGAGGAATTCGACCAACCACGAAAACACGCTGCCTACGTCTGTTTAGCCTGCACGATACATTGAAAGGCAACCCGCAAGATTGTTAGTACCAAAACTTGGCACGATGTTGGTTTGTACGTGCTGGGGAGTTCTGAGTGAACACGATAATCAGCTCCCAAACACACTACCAGCGTTCTCTTTTCGAGTGTACCATTATTTAGCGTAAAAGTTCACTTGAGACGTTTGTTATTACGAAACAGGGAGGGCGGAGCAGCCACGCATCGAAAGAACTCCAGCGGAAAACACACACACACACACACACACACACACACACACACACACACACACACACACACACACACACACACACACACACACACACACACACACACACACACACACACACACACACACACACACACACACACACACACACACACACACACACACACACACACACACACACACACACACACACACACACACACACACACACACACACACACACACACACACACACACACACACACACACACACACACACACACACACACACACACACACACACACACACACACATACTAGCAAGCTTGCTTGAGCGCCGAAGGCGCGACTAATGGAATCCCATTTTCCGTTTCCACCATTTGACGTACGCGATGCCTCCTATTTCCACCTCTAAGAGGTTGGATAGTATTACGCAAACATCCAGGCCGTTTCCCTCTCCGCTGTTTGTACTCCCCCTTCCCCCTTTCCCGTGTGCCGCCCACGCGGCCCTCTTCTCCTTGTATTGCCGGCCGGCCGCTTTTCCTCGATAACGGTGCTTTATCCTTTTCCCGCCTTTTAGTCCTGAGTTCTCCCACTGCGAACCATGCCACAAGCGGTCCAGAAGCTCGAAGGACCAGAAACGGAAAGAAAGGGATTCCACACACACACACACACACACACACACACACACACACACACACACACACACATACACACACACACGCCTCTCGCACAGGAAGGGGGCACCACATAAAAACGAGTTCACAACACACGCGCACACCTGCGTGTCCGATGCCTGCCCACGCAGACTTTTCGAAGGGTAGTCGAACGGAAACGGGTCGCGCGGCCCGGGCCTGCGGGGCTGCTGGTTGCCCGCGTCGAACGAGTGCGGGCGGTGGACGGGCGTGCGGCGGGAGTAGTGCGAGACGGGTATGGCCTCCAGCGCCGCGTCCGACGCGAGCGAGAACGGCGCGCTCGCGTGCGTGCCGACGGGCGACGCGGGCGTCGACTGCGAGGCGCCCGGCTGGGGCGGGCCGGCGGCGGTGTGCGCCAGGGTGCCTAGCTCCCGGCGGCTGATTTTGTCCCGCTGCAGGCACTCCACCAGCGCGGCTAGATTCGCCATCTTCCGGGTCAGGTCCTCTACGGCGGGCTGCTTCGCGGACACCTCTTCCTCTACGAGGGCGCAGCGCATGAGCACGGTGTGGGCTTCGCGCCTCTGCGCGCAGGACACGCGGAAGGCGGTCCACGTCTTCAAATACCGCAGCGCGACCGACCTCTCGGCGAGCCTCCACATGAAGAGCAGGTGGTCCCTCGCGCGCAGCAGCCGGGCGCTCGCCTCGCGAAACGCCCGCCACCTCCCGAAATACACCGACGCGAGCCCAGTCACAGCGGCGCGGCGCATCCCCAACGCGATGTGCTCCCGCTTCTTCCGCCAGTGGCCGGTTGTCCGGTAGTCTGCCAGCTTCTTCCACGAGCGGGAGAGGGAAAATCGGGTGATTCGGTCGGAGAATGCGCGGAGGGCTCTGGAGGTTCGCCGGTGACGGTGGAGGAGGGCGAAGTGCTTCGCGGCCAGGCGGTAGTCGGCGAGGGCCGAGAGGTCGTCGATGGCCGCGATTTGGAGCCGCTCGCGCGCCCGCCGCCGGGCGCCGGCCGCCAGCCGGTGCGCCACCCACCGCGAGAACCGCGCGCGCACCAGCTCGCGGTCCAGCCGGGCCGAGAGGGAGCTCGCCAGGCGCCGCGCCCGCGTCGCCCGCGCGGCCACCCGCAGGTACCGCCGCCAGCGGGTGAAGCTGGCGGAAACGGTCGCCTTCACCGCGCCGCGCTCCAGGGCCTCGACCTGCTTCCTCCGCTGCTTGCGCAAGTACCCGCACGACCGGAGGGCGTAGAAATACCTGGGATAGGTTGCTTGGAATGGATAGAAATACCTGAAGGGAAATCTTAGTTGTAGTGTAATGGTGCACAGGACACTGCATCAAGTCTTCTTCGAAGAAAATGTAGAATAGAAAAAGACAGGTGGGAAAAGGAGAGCAGGGAGAGTAAGACTCCGCAGGGAGTGTATGAAGCTTTGAGAGACTAGTCTTCTTCGGGTGGGAGTGGTTCGATCTGCCTTGATTACGTACGGCAAAGGGAGGTTGCCCCTCTTTGCGATTTGGAGCGCGGTGGAGGCGGTGGAGGAGGGCGAAGTGCTTCGCGGCCAGGCGGTAGTCGGCGAGGGCCGAGAGGTCGTCGATGGCCGCGATTGGGAGCCGCTCGCGCGCCCGCCGGCCGCCAGCCGGCCTGCTTCCTCCGCTGCTTACGCAGGTACCCGCACGACCGGAGGGCGTAGAAATACCTGAGATAGGTTGCTTGGAACGGATAGAAATCCCTGGGGGGAAATCTTAGTTTACTGTTGGCAAGGCAGGACACTGCCTCTCATGCATGTTCGATGCTAGCATCAAGTCTTCTTCGAAGGAGTGTAAGACTTCGCAGAGGCAACGACGCGCAAAGCACAAGACACGGGGCCCAGATAGTCGGCCGAATTACAAGAATTAGCGAATTCTTGTGTTTGTGCGCGTTGGCGGAAGACGCCTGCTCCTTGGTAACTTTATGTTGTACGCTGCCAACTATTTTTTCTGTATAAGCACCTGCTTTGTAGGAAATACTTGAGGAGGCTGCCAGCTGCAAAAGATCAAAGGAGGTAAATGTGCTGTAGCCCACACGAAACACAGGTGAATCTGGGTTCAGTGGCGGGCGTAAGCGTTCAGCAAAAGCTGTGGTACCGCCGAACCCCCGTATTGAGGAGCTGCGTACATTCGTTTGCGTGTTTGCTGTGTGTTTTCTTTGTTTTTCGGGGGGCACCAACAATGGGCATTGTTAACACAAGAAAAGAGAAAAGCGGACCTGCCCAAGAATGCGGCGCTCGACCGTTGCTTCAGGACCACGACGGCCACACGCTGTCGCTTCGCGCGCTCCGACTCGAGAGATCGAGCCAAGGATGTCACGGTCATCTCAATTTGCCGCAGCTTGTCACTGTGGAATTGTTGAGTGAGAGTTGCAGCTTTGACGGATGGCAAAACAGGGCGTTTATAGGTTTTGCTTTTTCTCACGAAAGGGCGGGGGAGGATGCGGATTCCGCAAGCTGCACCGCCAAGTCAACTATTTCCTGCAGCATTTGCGTACGCACAACGAAAAAAAGGACTGTTCCCGGTGAAAAGCACCATGAAGAAGAAGAGGCCTGCCGTACGGGATCTACGTCACTACTTGCTTACTTCATTGTACGATACTTGGAGCGCCCCCTCATGGGGTGGAGGCCCTTGGATCTGCTAGCTCATCCGTTTCGAGGCGGCAGACGTGCATTCACGAAGCCCTGTTTGGTGCCACCAGCCGGGCGGAAAAAAAAGCCTCATTCAAAAAGTAGCAGAAGTTTTATTTCCCAAGTTTCCCTCGCTCCCTCTCTCTTTCACTTTCTTCTTATGATTCCCAAAACGCTCTGGAACGAAGCGCATTGTTCTCCGTTGCTTCCCCTTTTTATCCCTGCTCGTAGCTGCCGGTGAAAGATTCCTAGGCGGTGCCGCTGTTCGAAAATGCTTTGGCCTCTTCGGAACTCTGTTTTGAAAGCTAAGAAAACCGCACCTGAGGCCGGACCTGCCGAAGACTTCTGCGCGGAAGTTGGTCATCAGATTCTTTGTGTGGCGGCTCTCGGACTGCGTCTGCTTCACTTCTTGAATGATATCCTGCAGCGGTTTTGGTTGCGGGGTGCACTCAGCTAGAAATGCTATAAAAAGCAGACGGTCCCTGCAGGGTTCTACTTCTTACTTGAGTCCTTCTACTGTCCCTGCAAAGTGGCAGCCTAGTTTTCTGGCGGCCGTAGGCTGAGTCGTGCCAACTAAACAGTTTGTATTTTAGGATTTCGTTTGAAGGATCCACAGATAGCTGCGATCTCGAAATATAGGAAATTAGCACGGAGTGTACGAGGCTCGCATCTAACTTAATCATCCTGCGATCGCGCGACCTGGGTGCAAGAATTCGTATTAGGGTAGAAAGTTTTTTTTTGTGCCCATGTTCGCGCGCGCGCAAAATTTTCCAAACCTCCGGGAAAAAAAAAAACTTTTGGAAAAAAAAAAAACTTTTCTACAGGAAAGTGCAGGGGTGTATGCAACTCGGGACCCCCGGTCCTGGGTTTTTGGAACCGCGACTTTTTTTCCAATTTTCATAGAGGGTTTTTTTTTCTAACTTTCGTTGTGCATGCCAGGGCCCGAGCTTGACCTGGCGAGTTTTTGGCCAAACTCGGTCAAAGTCGGTCAGCAGTGGTAGTCTAAAACTAGCACGCAACGTTACCAGTAACGCTTCCCACGGTCTTTTGTAGGCACACCTGTGTAGCTCCCTTGCCCAAACCTTTTTGACGAAGCCGTGTGTTGGCTCTACAAGCGGAGAACAATACGCACGACGTGAGAGTCGAGCACAAGAAAGCAAAACAACAACGAAATGACACGCAAAGTCTCTTCATGCACACACGAGCGTCACTGTGTGGCATGACAGACTTGTGACAAATTGTCGATTTTTTTGGTCCGCCAAAAATCACTCAGAGTATGTTAAACCCTGCCTCTAAACGCGGAAATTCGGTGTTCTTTGGTTTTGTCTGTCTCTTTTGGTGCCCCCCTGGACCTCATGAGGACCCGAATCTTCGTTTCTCCTCTTCGGGGACGTTGTGGTTTCCTAGCCAAGAAAAGTTTTTTTTCTCGAAAAGTTTTATTTTTGCGCGCGCGCGCGGAAAATTTTGGGGGTCAAAATAACATGGGCACAAAAAAAAAAAACCTTTCTACCCTTATCACAAAAAACTGCGTGTCCAGCCTTCGCTTGGGGGAACTATGGATTGTCCGCGATATCAAGATGCAGATGCGCTATACCGCAGGTGCGTTTCAAGCTTTCGGCGTGTTGTGCTCCAGGAGCTCGGACCCTATGGTTGTTTGACGGAACCACGGGTGTCCGCAATCTCATGCTGCGTATGCTCTTCGCCGCATGTGGAAGGCGTACGAGGCGTTTCAAGCAGCATTTAGCTGAGTCGGCCCATCTCGTTCTGATGGACCGTGAATGACCGACGAATCAGCTCCACGGAAATGCTATGCAGCACGAGGGGATAGGGACGCGACCCGATACACCGTGGAGCGCTGCGATTCACCACGTGAACAACGGCAGACTTCGATGCAGTTCCAGGAGATAGGAGCCTAGTATGCTGGCGACCTTCAGGCCGCGTGTACGAAATCGTGCCAAAAGAAAAGTCGTGCATGATGCATGAGCACCTCGGCCGCAAATGAGAGTGCACGAGGTGTTTCGGCTCTGCTTGGCCGTTCAAATGTGGCTACTCAGGCTGGGTGAGGGGGGATGGACACTCACACATACGGCCCATCTCAACAAACTGCAAGCATCCAATCCGTCATATCAAAAGGGGGCAAGAGGCACCGGAATGCATACCTGAAGCAAGCCACTTAGCCCCACTGTCGGATCCCTAAATTCGAGAACCATCTTCCCTACGTCACCCAGCTGCCTCCAAGAGGCAGAGGGCGGATGTTTGAATCCGTTAGCAAGTCAAAATACGGACTCCCGTGGCCGCTGGCTTTCTTTTTTTTTTCGGTTCTTCCCTCTCTCTTATGAGCGGCGTCCTCCCCACCTTTGAAAAAGAATTATTTCGTTTTACCGCCTCCGTGTAAGACTTCGCAGAGGCAACGACGCGCAAAGCACAAGTCGCATTCGCCTGGAGCGGCGTCGCTTGGTGGGGCCGAACCATCACCAAAAGCTGCTTCAAGGCCTGCGTCGTCTGTCGCACACCTCGGTTCTAAGAGCAAGGCCCACCGTAGTCAGCAACACACCACATCGCAACGCGGTTCGCTTTTTCAACAGTCTTCCGAAGACTCAATACCGGCTTCTTAAAACTCGAAACGGTCTCGATTCTCTGGGGGGTTTCACTCTAAGTTCGTCGGTCACAAACAGTCGTGGACGTTGCTAGCCATTACTTATAATGAATGTGTACGCCAAAGAAACAACCGTCGTACCCACACAGCTTTTACTTGCTCTGAGGTCACCCGGAGACACTAGAATCCCGGAATCTCAAGCGAACTTTAACTCTCGAACGGCTGGTTACGTGCACCGAGTTTTGCCAATTCATGCAGAAGCGTTGGCGCGGCGCTTCCTTTTGTTTTTTTTTTTTTGCGCACAGGAGGCGGAACTCACTTGGTTTGGTTGGAAGTTTCTGCAGCACGCTGCCAACTACCAATCTTTAGCATCAACAATGCATTGTTTACCAGAAAGTCTCCTGTTCTGTGGGCGCCCTTGGCCCACACGACGCCCGCCACTACACAAGGGCCCAATGACCGCACACCAGCGCGGAAACACCCGAAAGGATATGACAGAGCAAGTGCAGAAAGCAAAACAATCATTTGTTGTTGTTGTTCTTTTTTTTTTTTTGTATTATCTCTTCTTCTTTCATACTATGCAGTCCGCCGCATTCCGCCCGACTTACACGGACTAAAAATACTCCCACACGGACTTACACGGAATCGGGGTGAGTCCGTCTGGGGTGCGGGTGGGGTGCGGGTGAACGTTTTCCAATGAAAATACTCAGTATCCTTAGTATTGCTTCGTATTCTTAGTATTTCTATTCTTGCACATAACAGTCGTTGCGAACTTGGTCATTGCGGTTGCGGAGACCAGCAGCAAGAACACAGGAAACAAACACACAACTTCGAAGGGGGGGGGGAATGGGAAGGCCTAAGGGCTCGAAAAACAAGGCGAAGGCCGGCAAGTCTGAACCGTCCAACAAGAAGAGAAGGGTGACAATGAGCCAGGCCATGCAGGATGCGGAGTCCAGCAGCGAAGCACCGACTAGCGAAGCACCGAACAGTGAAGCACCGACCAGCGATTCCGAAGGTGGCTCGTCCGTCCCGATGTCGGTCTCGTCGGTTCTTGGTCCGCTCTTTGAGGCAGTCGAGGCAGCCTCACAGGCTGACGATGCAGGTTCACAGACAGAAGATGCAGGTTCACAGGCCGGCGGGTCAGCCTCACAGGCTGGTACGCCAGCCTCGCAGACAAAGGTGGTCAAAAGACCGTCTAAGCTGCAGCTCCGAAAGGGGCTGGCGAAGGGCGCAGCGAAGGTTGCAGTGGCCGGCAGCAAACGCCACAATCTGCTGATTACAGCCGTAAAAAGGATGAACAAGCTCACAGACGCAGAAAAGGAAGGCTTGGAGCTCAGGAAGGTGAAGGACCTCCCTTCATCTTGGAAGTCGTTAGCACTCAGAGACCCCAACGTCACGTTGCAGGAAGAAGTGATCTGGTGCGGTTCATGCCAAAAGAGTACGTGCGCTCGGCTAAGGCCGGCGCGTGGCGAGACTGGAGGCAGCAGTTAAAGTTCGGGGAACAGCAAAGTTCGGGCGAAGCTAAGTTCGGGTGAAGCAAAGTTCGGGCGAAGCTAAGTTCGGGTGAAGCAAAGTTCTGGTGAAGCTAAGTTCGGGCGAAACAAAGTTCGGGCGAAGCAAAGTTCGGGCGAAGGTGAAGCTAAGTTCGGGCGAAACAAAGTCCGGGCGAAGCTAAGTTCTGGGTGAAGCAAAGTTCGGACGTTCTGGTGAAGCTAAGATCGGGCGAAAAAGTTCGGCGAAGCTAAGTTCGGGTGAAGCAAAGTTCGGGCGAAGCTAAGTTCTGGTGAAGCAAAGTTCGGGCGAAGCTAAGTTCGGGTGAAGCAAAGTTCTGGTGAAGCTAAGTTCGGGCGAAACAAAGTTCGGGCGAAACAAAGTTCGGGCGAAGCAAAGTTCTGGGCGAAGCTAAGTTCGGATGAAGCAAAGTTCTGGTGAAGCAAAGTTCGGGCGAAACAAAGCTCTGGGGGAAGCAAAGTTCGGGCGAAGCAAAGTTCGGGCGAAGCTAAGTTCTGGTGAAGCAAAGTTCGGGCGAAGCAAAGTTCGGGTCAAGCTAAGTTCGGGCGAAACAAAGTCCGGGCGAAGCTAAGTTCTGGGGGAAGCAAAGTTCGGGTGAAGCAAAGTTCTGGTGAAGCTAAGATCGGGCGAAACAAAGTTCGGGCGAAGCTAAGTTCGGGTGAAGCTAAGTTCGGATGAAGCAAAGTTCTGGTGAACATTGCATGTTCATAGGACCTCCAGTCTCGAAAAATTCTCAAAAACTTCAAACCGAAAAAAACACTTCGCGCGGGGATCGAACCGCGGACCTGTGGGTCCGGAGACCGCCGCACTGTTGAAGTGGACCATACAGGCATGAAATCCGAAAAACGGAAAAAGCCAACCCCGCGCTATTATCCAGTTCAAAACAATACACTTTTTTAGTGTAGAGAAAAGTGGGGTTGGCTCGAATAGAGGCTATTCACATTGCATGTTCATAGGACCTCCAGTCTCGAAAAATCAACTACCTCGACAGCACCACGTGCAAGAAGCATCACACCTACGAAGAACACAAGAAGAGGCACACACTTCTGGTGGCACAAAAAAAGGCTGGCGCGGTTGTTGTGGACGTTGACGCCGGTACCGCAAACGTCACTGAAAAGGGGACCGCTACAGGACTTCACGAGGTTGGTTGCGATGGCCGGCATGAAGGCAGGGGCAGTGGCTTGCATGCGTGTCTTTTTCAGAAAGCATGTCTCCCCGGCAATTCCCCACACGAGGACGCTCATGGATATGAGTCGGGGGTGCGATGCGAAGACGCAGATGCAGAAGGATCTAATAGAGACGATCGGGACATCGTTTGGCATTGGGTTTGATGGATCCATCATCGACGAGCTCAAGGAGCAGGCATTGGCAGTGGTCGCATACGACAAGGGACGAGCATACTTGCTGGGACTTCGCGTTGGAGAGGACGGTGAAGCCTTGGACACAACCTCTCAGTCGGAGTTTGTTGCCAACGTCCTCAAGGACTACGGGATCAAGATACCCAACGTCGCTTACATCGTCGTTGACAAGGCGTCGACGAACGTGGTCGCCCTTCAGGACTGGGAGGGCATTGTGATATACTGCTTCGGTCACCATCTGAAAAATGCCATCAAGCCGTGGTTCAAGCTGAGTCACCCGAACGCCCACGACACACTGCGTCTCTTCAGCAACGCTTTCTACAAAGCACCCACGCGTGAGGTTCGGTGGGTGCAGGCGCAGAAGGCAGTCGTGACCCATGATGTCGATGCAGCCGCTACAGAAGACGAGATTCCGATCGCCCAAAAGCTGACTGCCCTGCTGTCGTTGCACGAGGATGGCGAAGACGTCGAAGCTGACATCCTTGAGTGTCTTGGTGAAGGAGATGGAGACATGTTGGAGCGTGCAAAGGAGAGGTTGACGCAAGCTCAAAATGAGAACGTGCCAGTGGACTTGACACCAGAACCACAACGCGAGCAACGTCCCAGCCCGGAATACCCCCCCTCTATCAACGACACGAGGTGGGATTCCACCTTCAGATGCCTTGCCCACCTGGTCCCCCGCCTGCAGTCTCTTCCAGCATTTCTTGAGAAAGAACTGAAAAGGAACACCACACCCGAGAGTATCCAACTACTTGCGGGGAAGTTCAGCGATGCAGACGTCACAGAAACGTGTGCAGCTCTTGTAACGGCCTTGGAAGCCATGGAACCCGTCATGCCCCTTTTCAGTTTTGCTGCTGATCCACCCGCGCGCAAGCCCCTTGCAGCGGAACTCCCCGCCATGGTTGCAAAAGCCATGAAGGCCGTTGGCAACGATCTCTCCGCCGTCCTGAAAGAGATGTGGAGCACCTATCTTTCCCGGGACATCTTCAAATCCATGTGGCTCTTTTGCCCTGAGAAGCTGGGTACGTGGGTATGTGCAGGAATGGAAGTAAAAGTCCACGAATAAATACTAAGACTACTGAGTATTTTTCATTGGAAAACGTTCACCCGCACCCCACCCGCACTCCACACGGACTCACACCGAGTCCGTGTGGAGTGCGGGTGGGGTGCGTGTGGGGTGCGGGTAGGAGTCGTCGGCGGAAAAAAAAAAAAATCTGCGCGGAATGCGGCGGACTGCATAGTATGTTCTTTGCTTATTTTTCTTTCCGGGACTTTGTCCCGACGGCAGAAAGAAGTGTCAGAATCGTTCTGCGCAGTCCTCTTTTGTTTTCAGCCGCTTCCACAACAGAAACGAAAAGCAAAGCAACGAGGGTGGTGTTTGCCACCTGTACCTTCCCTCGTGGAAACAGCCTTATTGAGACACGTCGGTACCGAGAAGCATCCCGGCTCGGGCAACGAGCAAAAGCAAGAGGGGCCAAACGAACTGAAGGAGCGAGGTTGGCAACTACGAGAGAGAAATTGCCTGGGGTGCTTTCCCTTTTCTTTTTGTCAACTCTGATTCATTCTGAATGCTTGAGTTCGCCCCTTGAATGTTGCCCTACTGGGTGTGCAGACTTGAGCCCTCTTCGGTCAGTCAAAGTTCTTCGTTTTCTGGATAGGTCCTCTGGACCTCAGAGGGTGTCCTCGGTGAAACAGACCCACGGTCTGTTTCAGCGCTTCGTTTTGTTTGTGCGTGCCGCGATACATTGGAGGGGGGGCAACCCGTAAGGTTGCAAAATACTAAACAGATAGCTAGAAGCGGGGTGGCCGGATTGTCTACTACTAGTGTCCTGCCCAATCGGGGGGCCCAAACCGCCCACCTGGGAACCGCAGAAACGCCGGCGGGTTAACCTAGCGCAAACGATTGTGGACCTGCACGCGTTCAGTGTGATCACTGTCACCGCTACGTGTCAACCGTACCAAGTCCGCTAAGGGTCTGGGTATCGCATGCCATGTAACAGACACAGAAGATGGCAAGAACCTGAGGAGCAACCGTGGACAACTAGGTCAGGTTTCGACAATCCGACCACCCCGTAGAAGAGAGGAAGTATGTGCGAACGAGTGCCCCATCTTCTCTCGGGAAGACTTATGAGCTTGTAAACATCTACAGAGGCGGTTTACGGGATACGATGTTGGCGGCACGTGCCTTTACTCAAAGGCTGACAGACACGAGTAGCAGACTACTCGCTTGACATGGCTAGTTTCTGACAGTCACTGTCAAGAACAGCAGCAGGAGGAGCCCGCACAGTTGAACAAGGCCTAATGGGTGAATCAAGCGACACTGATATATCTGGTAATACTCTTCAATGTGGTGAAGCAAACACGCGTGGTATCGCTTTTCGGAAAGAATATGGGTGACGATGATATGGGTGGGGGCATGAAGCTAGGATGCACGGTGAGCTCCAGCCACAGAAGATGGAGTGAAAAAGGAGGGTGTAGAAGAATTGAGAAAAAGCCGGTGCGGCGCCAGCTTTTCGGGTGTGGTCGCCACGTATGTACCCCTTGTCAGACCTGGAGCGGGGGTTCTTGTAACGTTCAAGCAGCGTTGCCTTGCAGGCTCGTTTTGTGCTAGCATCAAGTCGCCTCAGAAACAACAGGAGGGAGGAGGCAGGAAGGTCTTCTGATCAAACACGAAGCAGACCACAGGCGAATGCGTTCTCTGATTGGCCATATCGATGAACACGAAGCCGCATCACAGGGAGAAAGAGTCGTTTCGATCTATTTTTTCGTTTTGAGTGTGTTTCCGACGATCCCGGACGTGCATATTTTTTCTTTCATCCCAAAGATCGGACCCTCGCGCTAGTGAGCCGCTACATATTCTTTTTTCGTCAGTGTGGCTTCTAACCAGATCACCCGCTAAAGTCATCTTGCCGACAATAATGGCCAGTTATTCGGGTTGTTGTCAAACATATGGCCGGCCAGCATGATCCGAGTTCGAGAAACGTTGACTTGCTGTGACCATGGCCAACCAAAGCGGGTCGGCTGTGTAGTGCTACAACTGATGCGAGCCGGCAAAGGCAAGTCAATTCTGGACTGTGTTCACTGTCGGAGAGACTTTCTCACGATTGACCGGTCTCGCTGAGCAGTCAACAGCGTTGTAGAAAACTGTGGTTTCGCTAACCCTAGAGGCTGCATAGCTTGTGCTCCGAAAATACGGATACCCATGTGAAGAATTTTGGTTCGCTTTCTTTTGGTAAGGGGCCTCGGTTAGGCGTGTCAGGACAGGCAGGCAAGGAAACGGGGACGGATTGGTTGAAGATTCTTATCGAGGCCGCGCGGACGGCGCAATCGAGTCGCCTCGGAACTCGTAGAGTGTGTACACAAGGGCATCCACGGCATGGCGCGGAGTCTGTCGGTCAGTGTTTGGCCAAAACGTCATGGGCCGGAGCCTTTCGGTCAGATTCTGACACAAAGGCCGTGAGTCAGAGTGTTGGTCAGAATCAGACCCGGACGTCATGGGGCAGATCTCTGACCACAATGCCAGGTGCCCTGCACCGTACGTAGCAGCACATGCATCGGAGGATGGATTTTATTTTAGCGTCTATTTAGAGTGAAAGTTCGCTTGGAACTTTTTTGACAGGAGATGCGAGCTTGGCGGCAGCTTCTGGCGGTATGGAACGGGGTACCACATGTGAGGAATGGGACAGCCTCACATGACGTTGCTCGCACGACGATGGCTGTTTTTTCAGCTTTCTTGTCGACTGGGTGTTTGCTGCGATGATCCCGCCGCCTTTTCTCCTGATGTTGTGCTTGAGCTCTGTTCCGCGCATGGTGAGATTTCGTGCTGAATAGATCTGGCACGACTTTCTGACGAAAGTTGTTTCACTCACTGCACAACTTCGTTTTCCTTCTCGAGGGCAGTGCTCCCGACTACCTCCGAAATGCTGGAGGAAGCCTAATGTCGGTAGAGTAATAATCTTTTTTCCTGCTGACGCTGACAGATCTTTGTAGATGCCAACGTGACGGTGGTATGGGCCTTATAGAAGGTCGCCATGACTGCAGCGGGTAGTAGAAGTTGCTCCCGTTGATTGACGCCGCAGTCTTGCCCACCCACAACAACAAAACACACAATATTTCCTCCTAAGAACAGACACCCTGTATGCCAAGGTGGCAGATTCCCTGGGAAATCTGTTAAACACAGAGACTTTGCAGGACAGATCTGGCAGGTGGGGGAGTGGTCACGAGCCTCGACGAACAGTTCAATTCCGAGTGATGCTGGTGGTCCACTCAGCGCCCCGAGAACGGAGTCTTTGAAGACTCGAGAAATGCAGAGGCCAGGCAAGGAACGGTTGGCATGGTGCGTGGTACTCATTTGCGTGCAAATGAGTCCGCACTGACGCGACAACAGGGCCCGGACGATGCACAATCTTCGGGAACTGCCAAGCAGGGAGAGCGCGCCGACCCGCCGAAAGAGCCGAATAATGCTAGAAGTCGCCCTCCCTCGCTGCTGCGGTGACGTCCCGACTCCGCCCCCGCTCTAGCCGCAGACGCGAAACCGGTAAACCGGTTGCGTGGATTCAGCAGCATGCCGAATCCACAGAACACACATCCGCGTTCTGCGAGGCGCCAACGCGCTGAACGGTAGCAGCCTATTTGTGAGCAGTACTGGCGGAGCGCAGAATGAACCGACGGCTGGCCTGACGGGTCCGAGTTCCGGCGTTTTTTTTGTGGCGGTATATCCCGAAGAGGTTGCGTTTCAGAGGGTTGTTTTGCACCTGTGTGCGGCACCACGACGAAGAGACCCACCCACTGTCGCAGGGCTGACTGGGCTGTGATGTCCAGTTTCTGAATCCTTGAGTGTTCGCCTTCGAACGCCGCCCTACTGGCTTCTTCGAGAGCCATCCGGGCCTGCCTGGATGCTGCCTTGGGTTGCTTGCACATCGATCGGGCACACAGCAATCGGCGGCCCGTATTGTCCTAGCGAGTGACAGAGTGACAGAGTGAGCCAAAATGCCTCTCATCTCATCTTTAAGACACGGCTGTGCCGCGCATTCTCTTGACAGACGCTGGCGTCCGGCATTGTGCTTGTGTCGTACAGTCGTTGGGTGGGTGCAGTGGCCGTCCTAAGTCAGGTTCTGGGGAGGCTCCGTATTTTTTTGTGCAAGCACTTGCTTTGTAAGAAATACTTGAGGAGACTGCCAGTTGCGATTCTCACAAAGGAGGCAAATGAGTCTGATGACTCCCCACTATCGCAACAACATTCCAAATCTCAAAGGAGGTACAGGTGCTGTAGCCCCACACGAAACACAGGTAAATCTGGGTTGCGTGGCAGGCGTAAGCGTTCAACGAAGCGGACTCGAGCCCTCATCGGTCGGTCAAAGTCCTACGTTTTCTGTATATAGGCGGCGTTTAGAGGACGCAGGTCGCATGCCAGCAGCAGGTGCCCTCGCGCGCTCACACGAAAGCGTCGTTGCCGTCGCGGGGTTGGCTGCTGCTGGTGGCGGCGCCGGCCGCGTCGCCCTGGTCCTGCAGCACGGTCGAGTCCTCGAAGAACGTGCTGTACTGCTTGGCCTCGTTGCGCGACAGCATCGCTTTGATCGCCGCCACTTTTTTGCGGTGGTCCGTCGTCACGAACCACAGTGCGACGCCGGCCAAGGCAACACCGGCGACCGAAATGACAACGAAAAGCAGCACTTGGCTGTGCCCGCCGGAGGGGGCCGGCGGCGGCTCTTCGGCGGGGGGGCGGGGGGTGAACGACTGCGTCGCGTACGTCATCGACTTGGTGTTGATGACCGTTTGGTATATCGTGTCCGGAGACTGTACAGTCCCCAGCAGCGACTCCATGGTGGCATCGGTGAACGTCGAAGACGAGCCGGTGGATAGATTCGCAGCTAGATCGGGGACTCGTATGTCCGATAGTTCCGAGATGTCGGAAGTGCCCTGGATCAGGTACCAGGCAGACGGGTTGACTACCCCGTCGATCTCGTGTCGATCGCCGATGGGCCACTGCTCCGCAACATCGGTTCTGTTCCTCGCCAACGCAACGCCTTGCGCGCCCGACGCGCCGGAAAGGATGTAGTACGTTGCGCTTGCGATTTCCTCTGTCGCGAGCAACTCCACGGCCGATTCGTAGTCGTACGCGCCCTCCAGCACCCGCCGGACCATCGCGTCGGCCGGCATTGCCTGGGCTGCGAGCGCGGCGATGTTGCCGGCAACCGTGCCGCTGAGGCGGACGTTCGCCTGCACGGAGAACGCGCCAGAGCCGGCCATCCCCGTGCAGAAGTAGACGAAGCCGGCGACGGTGGTCCCGCGGTAGGCGAGCGCGGCCTGCTTCGTGGCCAGCACGTCGACGACGGCGCCGCGGAAGAGGGACGCGAGTGCCGGGTACCCCCCGACCATGTCGAAGGAGACGCCGTGGATGTTGCTCGGCTGCACGGTCGACGCCGCGACGACGCCGACGCCGCCCAGCCCGTCCGACTGCGGCGAGCCCTGGGCCAGGAACAGGTACACCAAATTCGCCGCCGCCGCCACGTTTACGTCGGTCCCCGTGCACTCTGCGTAGAAGTGGATCTCGTCCGCGTGCGGAAGCCACGTGAGCGCCTGTGTGGCGGGGGGGGAATCTCTTAGTTAAATTTTAGGCAGAGCACTGCCTCTCATGCACGGTTGATGCTAGCATCAAGTCTTCTTCGAGTAGAAAAATCGAAAAAGATAAAAAGGGGAGCGCACGGCTCCCAAAGTGGGGTGTGAAACCTTGAGGGACTAGCCCTCTTGTGTGTGTTTTCTTTGTGATAACAACGCCTTGTTGGTACTAAGATTTAGTAGTTGGCAGCGTACTGCATGAAACTGACCACAGGCAGGCGAATTCCTGCTAGTGCGCACAAACGAAAACGACCGACGGCTTACGTCGTTCTGTGTGTTGTCGGCAACTTTTGCTTTTTGCATTGCTTGTGTTCTGTTGTAGACCATTTTTATCCGAGTCTAGAGGTTGGTAAATTGAAATTCTCAATTTAGCTCTCTAGCGAGCTATCCCACTTTTCTGGGGCAGGCCGTGGGGGTACCCCCACCCCGGACATTTCTCTACCGTTTTTTTCTGGTATTTTTGAGAAATCAAAATTCGTCGAAAAAAATTCTCGCGGCGGACAACGGCATGGCACAGTCGTCAGTTGACGACGTTCCTTACCTACGGGTGGGAGGTTCGGTTCCCGCCGGTGGACTTTTTTCCGGGTCTGCACTCAGCATCAATTTGATGATGATCAAAGGTTCACCAGGGGCGGTCCGGAGGGGCCCTCCCTCCTGGATAAGGGCCCCCAACTTGCCATCATCCCGAACTTAGCATCAGGGTTTTCCGGGGGGGTCTATCAGGGTTCAACGGGTTCGGGTTTTCACAAACGCCCAACTGGGTTTGCACAAACGCCGGACTGGGCAAAAAGGTTCGGGTTGCACCAGCGCCGGACTGGACAAAAAAGGTTCGGGTTTGCACCAACGCCGGACTGGGCAAAAGGTGCGGATTTGCACCAACGCCAGACTGCGGACTGAGCAAAAGGTTACCTCTAGACTCGCTAAGGGTGGTCCTAGCACCAATGTACTCTTTCCATTTTCCGACAACTAGCATTGCTTCGCCTCTTTTGGACCCCGCCCATCACCCGAACTCGCCGATCAATTTGCACCCTTTTGTAGATAGAAATGCAGCCAGGTAGCCCATTCTGACACGAGCTCTGTCACCAGGCTCTTGCGCAACACCCGTTGACACACACTTCTCATTACATCCAGGTTGCATCTGGCAAAAGCCGGCTGGTGGTTGTTGGAAGGTCATTTTTTGTGCCTAACAAATGCAATTTGTCAAGAACAAAACACGATCGGTGACAGCGTACTATAAAGGGTCGTAAATGAATGTCTGCCTCACGGAGGAACATGTCAGCACGGAGTTTTTCGTAATAACAATTAATTGTAAACACGAAAGAGAACGCTGGCAGCGTGTTTGGGAGAAGATTAGCCTACCGATCATATGCACTCACTATCACTCACTAACAGGCTAATCCTCCCCCGGCACGTACAAACAAAAACATGGCACTAACTCGTGGACCACATGGATTAACATGCAGGCTTGTTGGCATGGACTTCGCATCTTTGTTGTTTTCAACTCCGGCAGACAAGAGGGGGACTCAGGATTCGGCTATTCCCGCACACCTTGCCTGCGTCGGCTAGGAAGTCGCTCCAGCCCGATTCGGTGATGACGCGCTCGATTTCGGCGTAGATTTCGGCGATTGAGGATTCGTGATCGCCGCATATCCCGCGCAGGCGGTCGGCGGCCGGGTCATCGAGATCGAACGTGTACAGAGGCGGGGGCACTGCAGTGACCAAGCTGACCAAGCCGAGCGAGAGTGCCGCTAAGGCGCTACGCATATCGAGCCCCCCCCCCCTTCCGCACCCACCCTTTGCAGTCGCCTTGCTTTCAAGAGTACTTTGAAGTCCGTGGAGAAATATGAAAACGGGGGGTTTGCCTAGAGGCGTTTCGTGCTGTTCTGCAGACACCTTTTGAGCTACATTGATGACTAAGTTTTCGTAGGTCTTAAACATGGCTAAGTGCGCAATTGGGGTGTCAGGAAAGAAGAAAAAGACTAGGCGCGACGGTTGGCTGTGCGTGCCCGGGGATGACTAGCCTGTTCTTGAATGAAACATTGATCGTCAGGCGAATCTCCGAAACACGCTGTCGGCGCTCTCTTTTGAAGTTGCGATTAAGTCTTCAACGAGAATGGTGGTCGAGTTCCCGTCGGGGGTCTGCGGGTTGCGATGCCATCCTTTGACGCTGTGAAGTGATGCCTCTCGTCTCGCCATGTGCACGGCTGCGCTTGCCCGCATCGGCTTGCTCTGGCATTGCGCGGTGGGGAGTAGTTGGCGATGGGGCACGTGAACCCCCAATTTTTGCGTGCGTGTCCTGAACGTCGATAGCCTCCGAAGCCAGGCAGCAAAAAGGCGGGAAGACAGGTACCCCACTGCCGCCACTGGGCCAGTCTCTTTTTTTTTTTGAGGACTAAGCTTATCGGAAGCACTTAAGTCGGGAAAATATATATCGGAACTGCTTCCGTCATATATTTTTCTGCTTCCGTTATATATTTTCTGCTTCCGTTATATATTTTCAAGCTTCCGTTATATATTTTTCCCAGCTTCCGTTATATATTTTCCAGCTTCCGTTATATATTTTCCAGCTTCCGCTATATATTTTCCAGCTTCCGTTATATATTTTCCAGCTTCCGTTATATATTTTCCAGCTTCCGTTATATATTTTCCAGCTTCCGTTATATATTTTCCAGCTTCCGCTATATATTTTCCAGCTTCCGTTATATATTTTCCAGCTTCCGTTATATATTTTCCAGCTTCCGCTATATATTTTCCAGCTTCCGTTATATATGCTATGTTCTGATAAATATTGGAGTGTTTCCATAAGTCACCACACAGAAATGCAGGCCCAAAGTCACCGGAGAAAGCCTAACTAGATAACGAAGAAAGCCTAACTAGAGAAACAAAAGAGGAACAGCAACAGGATGGAAAGGCAACGAGACGCATCTGGAAACCCCCGACAGCAAAATCAGCAGCAGCTTCCGCACCAGCTGCAACTTCCGCAGTTTCAGCACCCGCAGCAGTTTCAGCACCAGCAGCAACTTCCGCATCAGCATCACCAGGCACCGAACCACCCGCAGCAGTTCCAGCACCAGCAGCAACTTCCGCACCAGCTTCACCAGGCACAGTACCACCCGCAGCAGTTTCAGCACCCGCAGCAGTTTCAGCACCCGCAGCACCACCAGCCGCACCAGCACCAGCAGCAGCAGCTTCAGCACCAGCAGCATTTTCAGCCCCAGACTGTGCAGTACCAGCACAGTCCGTACTCCTACCCGGCGGGTTATCCGGGTTACTACAACCCAGTGCCCTCCTACGGTCCGGGTGCCTATATGGACGCACCATACAACCCGCATCCAGACGCACCGCGAGGCGCAGCCTCTGGGCACGTGCGAGCAGCACAGCATCAGGCCGCACCACGGGCAGAAAGAGCAGCCCCACCAGCGGCCAGGGAGGTGCAGGCGCAGCATCGGGACGCACCACGAGCAGAAGAAGCAGCCCCACCAGCTGCCGGGCTGCAAGCACAGCATCGGGACGCACCGCAAGCAGAAGGAGCAGCCCAGGGCAGCAGGTCGCAGCAGCGGAAGCAGAAGACGTGACGATGGGCGGGGTGAAAAGTGAGGATTGCTTCGCGAAGTGGGAAGACTGCAGGGGGCTCTCCTCAGCCACGCGAGCAAAACAGGGAGATTCTTTAAGAAGGTCTTCTCTAGCGAAGTTCGAGGTCAATGGAAGGTGAGGTGTTGTGATGCGGCGTGCAGCTGGAGTTATGGCGAAGAAAGAGTCTATTGAGGTTGGGCACCAGGTCAAGGTAGTGAGCGTACGCGGGGTACGCCAAGGTAGTGACACGCGGGGTAACGGGGGCCGTTTGGAAGCAACACACATCGTTGCTTAGCACCTCACATGGGGTAGCCTCTGCCCGAAAGACGCTGCAGGCAGACCACGAGACGTCGCTCTCGTATACTGCAGTGCAGCGCCTGCAGCAGAAGGCGCAGCGGGTGGAAATGGAAGAATTCGCCCGCGAATACGGGCTTGTGCGGCCCTATTTGCGTGCCATTGCAGACGCAAACCCGGGGAGCGTGTGGAGTGTAACCCCTGGTCCCCCAGACAACGACAGCGAACCGGTACACTTCAAGTGCGCCTTCCTGGCCCTCGCCAGCTCAAAGAGGGCTCTTGCCGGGGCTCTACCCCAGATCTTCTTGGATGGAACCGCGCTGCATGGTGGTTTCGGGGGTGTGGCCTTAGTGGCCTGCTGCAAGGACGCCCACCGGAACATCGTTCCGTTGTGTGCCTCAAACCATCTGATATTTCGTACGCTGTATCGATTGATGTGAAGGGGCGTTACCGGTTTCGGCTAGCGCGACTCGTCTGCCAGCTTTTCAGCAACACATGTCGAGCATAGGTTCTTGTTGCAGCTGGCACAGCGGCGTGTACCGGAGGCACCAGCAATCGTAGTGGAGCACGTACTGCAAGTTAACCCCTGTCTTGGCTTTATGACACGCCGCATCACGCGGTTGCAGCCGTTCCTCGGACATGTTATCGGAGCAGGGTTTTGGGGGGCGGGAACCTGCGCGTCAACCCCGCTGTCCTCGTCGTCATCAGTCTCGTCGGAGTCATCGCCAGAACGATCCGTACGATCGTTGCTTGACGCGTAGTCGTTGGACTCGTCGTTTCCTGCAATTTCCAGGACCCTGAAAGCCGTCATAATTGCAGCGATGTCTTGTTGGTTTACTGACTGAGGTTTGATCGACGTCAACGAATCGTTGGCTAGCTCAGCTTCAGGCACTAGCTCACAGTCATTTTCCCCTTCCGCACGAGACTCTTCTGCGACGGCTGGATTGCCAACTTCTGGTGCAGGTCGATGTCCCTCGACTGCAGGCATCAATTCGCGATCGTCTTCTCCGTTCTCACGAGCATCTTCGTCCGCGTCAACATCGATTGCCATCAACATCTCTCTTTCAACTGCAGCACCCACGACATCCACATCGAAAATCGGCGGTGGCAGCACCAAGTCCACGTCGATGGCAGGAAATAGCAAATTGCTCTCTTCCACGAATGCGAGGCAGACGCAAACGACAGCACCAACAACGCAGCTGGTCTTTGTTGCAAGGAAGACATGAGGGAACAAGAATCGGAAGCCGTTTTTGATGGTCTGAGCCGTAATGCTCTCATGGGCCTCCATGAGCCACTGGAGAACCAGAGGTCTCATGGTCCGGGTCCGGGTATCAACGGAGACCAGGGCACCATGCGCGATAGCAACGTCAGACGCCGGGTCTGCTCCCTGAGCACGTTGCAGTCTGCGCCGTTGTCGCCGAAGGGCTGCCGAGAGCTGTCTCGCATACCACAACGAAAACTTTTCTCGCAGCCTTGATTTGAGAGGCCCGTGGACGGTGAGATCCATCGGCTGAAGTACAGAAGTCCATCCCCCCGCAATGTAGTGGGTTTTGAAGTGGGCCTGTTCAAGAAGCTCCTGTACCTCCTCGCCAGTCTGGCCTGTGAACCTATCCATGAGCAGCAAAAACCATTGCGTCTCTGGCAGCCGCAATTCGGCAATTCTACGCAGCCTGAACGGTCCGAGAACACAGTCGATGTACTGCTTTGTCGTCGCGGTGTTGGCCCATTTATTCGGGGTCTGGGTCAAGTGGAACCCCTTCGTGTCTGCAACCTGGGGAATGACCCGGCTCGTTTTCCCCGCAAAGATCACTTGGTAGGGGATAGGAGTCCCGTCCGCAGCCCCACCAGTCACAACAGTAACGCTTCGCTTGTCGCCCATGTAGCCAATGCGCACATCACGAGCACCTTTCGGGGCGAGTGTCGCAGTCGGGCTGGGCATGAAAAGCGCCGCAGTATGGTCGCAGTTCAAGACGCAGCTTTGTGGGATGTCGTGTTGTTCCATTAAAGCATGAACAGCAGACCGCATCTCTTCTTTTTTCTGTTCCGTCTGGGTTTCATCCAGTACTCTGCTTGTCGTAGCTCGTCTGCGTACGTAGTTGTGCTTCCGACACCACTTCCGAGCCCATTCTATGCCAAGTTCTGATTCGATGACTGGCAACCCAGTAGTTCGGGCGACGGTCTGCGCAAGCACGCTCACGAGCGAGTAAGTGACAGCGGCCCCGTTCGTTCGTTTTCGCTCGATCAATTCTAAAAGGATCGCGGTCTCCTTTTTTCTCAATGTCGATGGACGGCCTCTCTTGGCCTTTGGTTCGTCAACGTCGATCGGTTCACCCCGACTTCCGCCTAGAGCGTGCACAATGGAGTTGTTTTTCCCATACAGCGTCCGAGCACGAGTGGCCGTTGCACACGAAACCTTCTTTTTGCCTGGCATGCTGTTCCACTTCTGCATCCCTCCTGTGAGTCCTAGACGGGCAACAAGCTCACCTATTTCAAGAAGGTCTCTTTCCTCCCACGAGCTGTACTTCCCGCGCTTTTTCTGCGGAGCGTTCTGCGGTAGACTCTGCTCCACCTCGTCGGCCAGCCTCTTGAGTGACATTGTAGCTATTACTGTTCCTCTTGCAGTACCTCTGATTGATATCCCTGCTTCGTTTGTGCACTGATACATAGCCTTCTTATTTGACCGTTTCTTACACCAAGAGAGCGCCGAACCGAAAATCCCGTCCGGGCAAAGCAGCTAGGAGACATAAAATCGAAAACGAATTTTCCGGAAAAATACCCAAATGTTCCGCGGAAGGCCGTTTTATCCAAAATATTTCCTATCCAAATATTTTTCCTATCCAAATATTTTCCTATCCAATATTTTTCCGAAGACGGTATAACGGAAGCTGGAAAATATATAACGGAAGCTGGAAAATATATAACGGAAGCAGAAAAAATAGAGAGAGAGAGAGAGAGACGAGTTAGAGTGCAGGGACCATCTCTCCGAGGAGTATCCGGTCGCCCCACTACTATCCCGTACTAAAAATATATAACGGAAGCTGGGAAAAATATATATAACGGAAGCAGCTTCCGTTATATATTTTCCCGACTTAAGTGCTTCCCTTATGGTTAAGTCCGTTTTTTTTTTTTTGTTGTGCTCGCCGACGAATTCTTTTCGGTTTCTTTGTTTTCGTTCGGCGCGGCGGTCGAGAACCCGGGGTGGATGTAACCCTGGCGCCTTCGGGTGGAAAGGGCGCTCCCTTGTTGTTGTGACCCTGGTTGAGGTTATCGGACGAGCATTTCCGGAGTTGGGACGTGCACTGGTTAACGAAGTGACGGATGATCAGCATCGACTAAGCAATGATGATTCAAATGATAACAGGAAGAAATGTGAAAACGGGTTTTTCGCCTGGAGGCTTTTCGTGTTATGTTGCAGATGCTTTGAGCTATAGTTGTGTCTAGGTTTTCGCACGTCTTCTGAACCATGGTTAAGTGCGCGAATGGTGTGAGCCGAAGCTGGTGGAAAGATTCTAGTTCTCCGCGTGTGGGGAGGGTTTTCCTGCGTTAGCACTCTTCCGCTGGCTTCGCTAAGCTTTTCATGTGCCCCGTTGTTCCGGAAATACGAATGTACTTGTGAGAAAGAAAGCAAGACAAGGCACCACACAGCGAAATCTGTAGCTATCGAAGGGGTTCGTTAGGTTCGATACAGGTAGCGGGGCGCTGTCGCTAGAAGTGATAAACACGAAGGCTCGTCAGTACGAATGGTCGAGCAAAGGGGGATGTGTTGTGTGTGTGTGTGTGTGTGTGCTGCGCATGACAAGTAACAGAAGACGGATTGGATACACCACTCGTCGTATGTATGACAAGTACATCTGACCGCCATAAATTTGGAATGGCAAGGAAATGTACGTGGCATCCGTGTGACTGACGCGCGTGTAAGAAAGATGGTGGGAGAGTGGGCTAGTGGTTACGGTTAGGAGGACTTGCAGACATGTGGCGATGAGCTGCTAGGTGCGAAAGTGTGCGTATGTTCAATTATTCAAGGGAAGCGCGCTTGTTGAAAATTGTTCATGGATTGAATCGCTACCAGGGACCCGTGGAAACCGGATGTCCTCCCTTGTGGATCAACTCGGGAATACTTAAGGTGAAACGTGCTTATATCCCACCCCAACAACATGGCTGCCTGCCCACGTCTAATCAAAAATATGTTTTACGTCCCAGGTCGGGATGCCAAGGGCACGTTTGAAGTGGGGGTACAAGGACGCAAACTTTGCTATTAGGTGGGATGCAAGGTGAGATGCGACGTAGCGTGAACATCACTTGCTAATACTACGATCCGGAAGCAACGCCTCTCAAGCCAAGTCAACAGCTGAAATGCATAGGGCTTTGAGGCGCCCCGACCAACCTATTCTTATCTTGATCGACTATAGGCAGTTTCAAAGGCAGTTTGCAGACAGTCTCCCGATCAAAGCTAGGTGAATAGGTTCGGGTATCGCAAATTCAAACGCCCACAGGAAGCATTTGATTGGGTTCTCCGAATTTTCCAAACTTTTTTTTACTCCCAGGTTTCCCGGTGGATTCTCCGGCAACTCGCTTGGTATTTTTGATCGCCAAAATGCCGTTGAATCGGCTTCCGCACCGCTGTGAAAATGGCCGGTCTACCTTGTTTACAATAACAGGTCCTCCTTCTTCCCTTACCCTTCCCGCGCACCCTTCCCGAGGGCAGGAGAGTCGCCGTGTGGACCGCTGCGTGAACAGAAATGAGAAGCTCGTCACCGCAAACCGCGGCGTTCTCACTTGCGTCCCGCAATCCAGCTTTACGCGAAAAACGATCAGGCCGGCACTGCGTTCTACACAACGGCTAAACAGTTTAACCGGGCTCCCACCGGCTCCAAAGCCGGTTCAGCCGGTCTCCTTGGAAACCCTGCTCATGGAACCTCTTCTCCCCGGCAATTCCGACTGCCCAATCGCGGACACGAAAGAGTCGGAACCTGTAGTACTAAGCGGTGCCATCCCCTCCTGATAGACCGTGATGGTTTGGGGTAGTTGAAGTTAGGATGCAGAACATCTGTAGCGATGGCCTGCATGAGCCACTGGATGACTACCTAACCTTTTCGATCGTTTGGGTTAGAATGGGTAAGAATATGTGGCGATAATCTGCATCCACCGTGATGGACCGAAGTGTACAGCTCCAGACGATTCTATGCAGGTCTAGGGGAAAGGGAGGGACCTGATAGACCGTGGTGGGCCGTGATTTCACTGTGATAAACAGCAGCAAGCAATTCGATGCGGTTCCAGGAGATAGGGATGGACCTTGGCTTCGTAGTGTTGGGGAGGTTGACAAAGCGCACACTGCCTCATGCACAGCACGGCTAACAACACGAGGATGCAGCCCCGCTTCGGGTGTCCACTCAGCCACAGCGGGGCCCCAGAGCTCGCCAGTTGACCTGACACAGCTGCCACCCTGGCGGCCGCAGCAGCTAACCTTCGCAATAAAGGCGCGCGCAGCCGGAAGACTGCGACGTCGTTAGGCCGGGGGGGTTTAACAGAAAATAAAGAGGGAGGGAGAATACGCCCACACACAGGCAGGAGCTAAATGTCGCGGACGCTTCCTCTCGTTAAAAAGAGCTGCCGTCACCCCGCGATGAACTTCCTTCGTGGCGGCGTATTGGGTGGGGGCAAGAGGGTGGATGGGAAAAGAAGATAAGACGCAAGGGAGCTGGGAGCCTATTGCGGGTTGCCGAGGAAACGAAGCTAGGATCACGCCTCTCCGTAGTCAGCTGCCGCTTCATCACGCCCTGAAACCTGCTGAGTACACCAGTACACATACTGAAGGATGAGGTGCATGAAAACGTATTCGTATGTGCAAGATCCACACGGAGGAGTAACGGTACAACACATTCCTCATCCCGTGGGAACGTGCAGCCCAGCGAACCAATACTACACGGCGAGGTCCAGCCTCAGTAGCTGGAGTTAAAGAGGGTGTGCCCGAGTCACACCCGAAAAGCGGGTGCGACTCAATCAAAACGCTTGCAAATCCACAGCCGAAAAGCGGGTGTGACACCCGCTTTGTCAACTCCAGCCTTAACTCCAGCTTCTGAGGCTGGACTCCACCGCGTACACACGTACGTAAGGGGGTGAGGTGTGTGTTCACGTATTCATTCGCGCAGGGTCCACACGCCGGAGTAATGGTACGACACCACACCCGTCATCCTAGTGGGAACGTTCAGCCACTAGCACGGTTCGTAATAGGTTCTCCCTTTCTATTGCATTGTTTGGACCTCTGGGCTAGTTGGGTTCTCTCTATATCTTTCTAGAGTACTCCGAGGTTAAAAGGACAAGGACCGATAATTAGAGTCGACGGTTGCCCGTAGAGGTTGGAGGAGGGAGAAAAGGCGGGGGGTATTACTCGTGGTGGATAATCTCTTCTTTTGTGATCGGGTCCGGGGGAGCCAGCAGTTCACCCAGCCACCAGAGGCGGCAAACACAGTGTGATGAACTAAATCTTGTATTGTGACGGACGAGACCATACTTCCCCGTGATGCCATCGTGCGTCAGACTTTTGCTCAGCCAAGGATCGCTCGAGTGAAGGTTCGCATGAAACTCTGGGGTTTTGTTAGAGTTGAAGTGATCTTAGGATCTCCGTGTCTCCGTGTGACCTTTGTTAAATGGGTTCTCTTAGAGCAGGTAAGGGCTATGAGTGATGACACCTCTCACCTCCTCCTTGCGGGTTGCGGAGGACCTGCATATGCCGTGAACGTGCAACCTTGTTCGGTGTTGCAAAACGATGAAGAACGATCGAACGGCGGAGAGAGAAGCGCGTTCGGATAGTGCGACGATCACAGGGCCACGGAGCCCTGCGCCTTGCGGTTCACGACGGTGGTCTTGTCGGCGGGCGGGACGAGGACGGCTGCCTCCGGCTTGCCCGCAGACTCCAGCTGCTCGCGGGTGAGGGCGCCCACGCGCGTGCGGCAGCCGGCGTCGTGGTCCTTCAGCGAAACAGGCAGTTTACAGGCGGCTCCCATCGCCAGCAGAGCGAGGCCGCCATACAGCCCCATGGCACTGGTCAGCGACTTTCCAGCCAGCATCACAGTGTACGGCGCTGCGATGGAGCCCAGCTTCCCTGCAGCGATGCAGACGCCCATGCCGGTTGCTTTCAAGTTCGAACGCAGCAGCTCTGCCGTCCAAATGTACACGACAGTGAAGGCCGCGGTTGTGAACATTTGGCCGACGAACGACACCCACTTCGCGACGGCCAGTGGCAAAACGAAGAACGACAGGCAGGAGACGGCGGCGACGGCGCAGGACCCCACCATCGCGGACTTTCTGGACACCAGACTCGCTTCGCCGCCCATCAGGACGTCGAGGACCCAGTACACGGGAATCTCGACCAGCGAGAGCAGCGCGCCGTTCTGGTAGTAATCCCCGGGCAGCGTCGCTCCGCCCAGGCCGAGCCCGAAGTAGCAGAGCGAGCACCCGAACCAGCAGAAGGTCAGGTTCAGCGTCAGGGGGAGGTGATCCGGCGCGAACAGAGCCGCGAACGGCGACTCTTCGACCTCAGCCAGCCGGGCGATCCCGTCGCACGACGACGCCAGCGACGTCGAGCGCTGGGCCCGGGTCTTGAGGGACGCGCCTCCCGCTTGCTGTTGGGCAGGGGAGGTTGTCTCCGGGACCAGGCGGCGGGCCTTTTTGCTGACGTTGCTGCTGCTGAGCCCGCAGGACTCGTTCGTGGACCGCTTCGACGGCGGGGCACGGTTCGCGGTGCTCGCCTCGCTGGGCGTGTCGTCGTTGCCGTTGTCTGCGTCCGACGAGTCGGAGTCCGGCTGCCGGGCGGCGGCCTTCGGCGCCTTCCAAGCCGCAGGCGCCATCGCCTGCAATGCGGCGAGCGCGGCCGCGACGTTCGTCGTCGCCAGCCACACGGGGCTTTCGGGGCTCGACAAAGGCCACCACACGCATGGCAGCGCAGCAAGCCCGGTGACCAGCGAAGCGAGCTGCCAGTTGTGCTGGCACACGTGCCCAATCACCGCAGCGCTCGTACTGCCCAGTGCGGCGATCATGAAGTAAGTCGTACCTGTTCGCAAGAGTGGTGCCTTCGTTTTTGCAAAACGAGAAGGATTCAGCTTCGTTTCACACGTTTGGGTGGGAGTACGGTCTGCCTTTCACGCATCGAATTTTCTTGGGAGAAGATTATATTGTAAAGTTGAAGCATTCGTTTCCAACGCTAAAAAGAAATGGTAATCGTGGTAAACTTTCTTTTTGTTCCTAAAAGAAAAAGCCGTCTAAATCCGGCTGCCGGGCGGCGGCCTTCGGCGCCTTCCAAGCCGCGGGCGCCATCGCCTGCAATGCGGCGAGCCCAGCCACACGGGGCTTTCGGGGCTCGACAAAGGCCACCGGCAGCGCAGCAAGCCCGGTGACCAGCGAAGCGAGCTGCCAGTTGTGCTGGCACACGTGCCTAATCACCGCAGCACTCGTACTGCCCAATGCGGCGATCATGAAGTAAGTCGTACCTGTTCGCAGGGTTCGCAAGAGTGGTGACTTCGCGTTTACAAAACGAGAATTTGTCTGCCTTTCACGCATGCATGATGCTAGCATCGAATCAAAGAGATACAGAGAGTTGAAGCATCGCTTTTGTGTTGACCGCACTACCAATACCTTGAACCCACATCCTGGACGTGGTTTCAGGTGGCAAATTGGCAAATGATCATGATCAGAAGGTCCTACTTGGGCGGTTCAGTTTCCTCACACATTGCATGTGTCTAAAGAAATCCACTGCCCCGATCCAACCATTTTAAAGTTAAAGTTCGTTTGAAATTCCGGGGGTTTAGGGTCTCCGTGTGACCGTTCATGAACGGGTTCTCTTAGAGCAAGAAAGTGCTATGTGGTTACGGGTTGTATATTTAGTGCACGCTTTCGTTATGGGTTATGGCTAGCCATGTCCGGGACTGTTTGTGACCGACACCAAGTACATTCCTTCGTGGAGTGTAGTCTTGGGCCCCCCACGTTCTACAAGGTGAGCAGGGGTTGCCTTGTAAGCATTTTCCCGGAGAAGTGCGGGAGCGTGTGCTTTTGCGTTCGCCAATGCTTCGGTTCGCGTTGGGCGCGCGGAAGAAGAAGAAAAATGGGTGCACACCAAAAAAAGAGCCCTTCGCGCTGGGGATGAGCTCGCTGCCGAAGACGTAAACGAAGAGAAGGCAGCACCCAACCGCGGCGCCGTGGAGCAATTTGCTGGCCATGTACAGATAGGGCGCGGCGGAGTACCCAGAAAGGCCGGTCAGAACGCACGTGACCGCCAACCCGAGGAGAGACGCCACCAGCGGCTTCTTGCGGCCGTAGGTGTCGGCGGTCCGGCCTGTCGTGAGGGCTGAGAGCATCCAGCCGACGAAGAAGAGGCTCTGGGACATAGGCACCGCCCACGACTCTTCGCAGACGAGTGACGGCCACGTGGAGAAGACGGACGACGGGCCTTGCATCGCCCACCCGCGCGATCGATGGGACGCTGGGTCTTTGCACCACGCCTCCCCCGAAGGGGGTTCGTCTTCCTCGCAGGCACCGCCGCCGCACGCCGGGGACGGCGGAATCGCGACGTAGTACATCAGCATCAGGTTCGCCGCCACCACAGCCCCGGTGGCGCACGCCTTCGCGACATGCCGCTTTTGGAACGGGCCGTAGCCGATGCTGTCGAGGGCTTCGGCGATCTTCATCGGGCCCCTCTAACTGTCTGACTGACTTTTTTTTTTTTTTTGTTGATGCCTTTTCTTTTTCCGAGGTTCTCTCCCTCCTGACTTGGCTGGTCTTTCCTTCTTTTTGGCTTGTGTTTGTTTGCTTGGTTGTGTTCAGGTGCCTATTGTGTGTGGGTGGGTTCAAATACTCGACGTAGCTGCTTTGACTCCAGAAGGAAGGGAGGAATATAGAGGTAGAGGGGGAAATACAATACAAACACAATCTGATTTGTTCTTCGCTTACACCGTGTGTTGCTTTCTCACTCCTGTTGTGGTTGTGTGATTTGTCGTGTTGGGGTAGACCCGCATGTCCTCACGTCCGTTCAACGCGTGGTTCGGTAGTTACAGCACTTGGGATCTTTGTCTGGCAGCTATTGTCGAGCATTTCCTTCCAAGCTTGTTTGGCCGAAAGAGAATCCTGCACGTCCGAGCAAGCTCGTCAGTGACAGCTTGGACCAGTGCGGTGTTGAGCACATATCCATTCCGAAGCACGTTCTCGCAACACCCCGATACGACCCCTTGCTAGAGACAGCCAGCACGGAAGTAGAGAAGGCTTTCGTGTACACAGCAAGTGGACATGGGCCAGTCGGTCCGTCTCCAGGCAAGGTGGCATTGCTCGCCTCAAACCGCCATAACAAATCCGTCTGCGCCGTGTTTCGGTCCTTTAAGCCACGGACAACTAAGGCGGACTGTCATCAGCGCAGAACGCAGACAGGACAGCGGTGTGAGTCTGGTTTGTCAGGCGGCTGTCCGTAGCTCGTCACAGCCAGGACCGTCCGTGCTACCATAGCACAGGCGAATCCGTCACGGGGAGGAGGCTACAACCGTGTCTGAGCAATTAGTTAAAAAAACTCAGGGTCCCCGCGTATAGGGTCGTATCGGGGTGGGGGGTACCTTCCCTTCTGCCAGTAGCCGGCTGATGTCTTGTTGCGCACATCGAGTCGTCGATCGTATGGCAGCTCACAGGTGGGGTTCAACCGGATCCCGTCTGCATGAATCTAATAACGTGTTCGTAGCAGGGAGAATTACATCAAAAAGGGCGGAGGGAAAAAAAACGGACGGGGGCTGCTATTTTGACCAAGTACTGGAGAAAGGAGGAATCTACTCGTCTCATCTCCAGGTTGATGAGGGCTGCATTGGTGGGGAGAGGCGGGGATGCCTGCGACCCGTACGGCATTCGGCACCTTCAGCGAACGCGAAAAGAAACTGGGATAGTCGTGTTGGAAGTCCTGACGACGTTGAGAATAGTTGAGTTGCAGCTCTTGACAAAGATAGATGGAAAAAAGAAGGTGCTTTTATTCTTCGCTTTTTCTCACGAACGGGGGGGTCGGTCCTGCTTTTGGCTTTGTAGGTTCTCCCGACTCCCCTATTCGTGGTCAGCACAAACTCAAGAGGTCTAGTCAACTATTCCCTGCAGTATTGGCATACTTTCAACAAAAAAAAGAAGGAAATTAGATGCAGAGGCGACATCAAAGCAGAGCCGCATTCAATTTGCGCTCTTGCGACGGGCATCAACGTTTGGCATGATCTCCCAAGAGGTGGCTGTCTCGAGTAATGCTGGGGTGTTTTTAGAGAAGAACAGACGAGTCTGAGCCATTGGGTTAACGAAAAGATCGGTTTTGTCGTGGGACCGTTCATCCATTCAAAACCTGCCTTCGTGAGCAGCAAGGGGTCCATGTTAATTGCCGCTTTTGTTTGTGCAGTGCGAAGTTTTCAAAGGCTTCGAACGGACTCTTTTGGCAACAAGGTGTTTGTTCTCTGGGGTCTGGGGAGGGGAATCCGACAGACATACGCTGCGAGTGACGCAATGCGCGAAAACACGCGTTGGCACCAAGGGACTGGGAGAGCACTGGTACACATGGTAACCACACGGCGGAGCCCAGACTCAGAAATTGGAGTTGAAGTCGGTGTGCCCAAGTCACAACCAAAAATACTCGACGTAGCTGCTTCGACTCCGAATGGAAGGGAGGAAATATAGAGGTATAGGGGCACATACAATACAAACACAATCTGTTCTTCGCTTACACCACCGTGTGTTGTTTTCTCACTCAGGACTTTGACCTGTTGTGTTTGTGTGTTTTGTCGTCTAGGGGTAGACCCGCATGACCTCACGTCCGTTCAACACGTGGTTCGGTAGTTGGCACTTGAGATCCCTTCGGTTCTTTGTCTGGCAGCATTATCGAGCATTTCCTTTCAAGCCGGCGCTTATGCTACAAAAACGGATGTGATACACCGCGTGCATGTGCACCCGAAATGCGGGTATGGGCACCCGCTTTTTAACCCCAGCTTCTGAGGGTACGACCACTGTGCATAGATGCTGCAGTGCACCGGAAGGTGGGAGGTGTGGGTGCGCACGGGAGGCGTTCTAGGAAGCGGAGAAGAAGAAAAAACCGGGAAAACAAGAGGGGGTGCAAGGCAAGAATAAGGCGCGATACAATGGGTATGTTGGGGGGTTATCTTTTTTTTTTTTTTTTTTCGCGAGGTGATCCTGAGCCAAGTAACTGACGAGCGCGAAACGGACCAACAGAGAGAAAGAGGTCGTTTTCTCCCTCAGGACTATGACCTGTTGTGTTTGTGTGATTTGTCGTGTAGGGGTAGACCCGCATGACCTCACGTCCGTTCAACACGTGGTTCGGTAGTTGGCACTTGAGATCCCTTCGGTTCATTGTCTGGCAGCATCGTCGAGCATTTCCTTCGCTAATGTAAAAAACAAGTCAAAGGGTGTGGTATTCACGCCCCAGCAGCCCCAGAGACTCTCCCTCACCCTCCGCCATGTGTTCTCAAAGCCACTGCGCGACTTTTTCCGAGAAACAAAGAGACAAACCAGTGCAAGGACCCTCTCCGGGGGAATTTCCGGTCTCCTCGTTGCGTCCCGAACGTCCTTTTGCCAGCCTCCGGACTCCCACTCCGGATTGTGGGAGTGGTTTTGCGGTCGCTTGTGCCGTCGACCTCACTCCTCAATGCGGGAGTGGCACTCCCGCATTGCTGGAGTGGCCACTCCCGCACTTTTTCACCCCCGCATTGACTTAGTATGGCTGCTGAAGTCCGGGGTGTACAATACAGTGCAGGGGCCAACCCGCAACAGATCTTAATAGGTACTGAAAAGAACTGCCGGGTGCCGCTCGCTACTTGCAGTTGCGTGTTGGGTTCCTCTCAGCTCAATTGCTTCTGCCCCTTTAGGAGAAAATTGTCGGGCGCCTGGCGCTGTCACAAGAGGTGCTGAGGCGGGATCGTAGTTCAATGGGGAGGCAAAAAAAGCTGCCTTGCAGATCCTGTATGATGTGGTGGCATCAAAAGGTTTTCGTACACAAGAGAAGTTGTGGAGTGCAAGACTCCGTTGTGACCGAGGGGGGGGGAAGATCTGAGTTCAATGTTCGAGGCAGTACTGTCTGCCGCTCATGGATGTGTGATGCCAGCATACAGGTAAGCGTCGGGAGGAAGGGATAAGGGAAGGCTAGCGGTTCGGAGGAGAGAGACAAGGGCGCGAACTTTGTTTTCACGGCTCCCCCAAAGACAGACGACGGCCGGAGCCGTCAAACCGTGTGCTAGACCTGTTGCGAAGCAGACAGGTCCGTCTGCACCTTCTTCTGCACGTCAAAACACCTTAGTGTGTACAGCGAAGGATGAGAGGAAGAGATGTTCAAGCCGATGGCTCCGCGGCCGATCGTAATTACGTGACAAAGCTGGCAACGTTGTCGAGTGGCAAGAGGATAGTAAACACCGAGCGCAGGTTCAGCACGCGGGCGCAAAACGTGGCTTTCGAGATTGCGCCGCAGGTAGACTAGACGAGGCGCTGCTGACCGACCAATGGTCCTTTGCGACCGTCGAAAGCAGACTTTTCCGATGAGAAAGGAAAGGGCGCTTTACTTTTTGCCGCATGGGCCATTGGTCGCCTGCGCACGCCCATCTCGGGTGAACTGCTGGTACACCCGCCACACGACAGATGGTTGCGCGCTGCGAGCGAGGGGGTGGACAAAAGGCGTGAATCGCTTTCACGGACCCCTCCCCCCACGCTCACCACTCGAGCGACCCGAAGCGGTCGAGGGCCTTCTGCGACGACGCCAGGTCCTTCTGCACCTTCTTCCGCATGTAGAAGACCGAGCAGTCCCGGTTGGTGCACAGCACCTCCTCGTGGAGGGAGCCCTGGCACCGCTGGCACTCCGCCCACACCCGCGAGAAGAGCGTCCCGTAGTAGTTCCGCTTCGCGAGCTCACGCGCGTAGATGGCCGCCTCGTTGGGCTTGCAGCTGTCGCACAGGGGTCCCGACGTGCCGGAGCCCATCTTCGCCTTGCAGCCGGTGCAGGTGAGCACGACCTTGGCGTAGCGCATGAGCCCCATGCCTCCCCCTTGCGGCACCGGCACCGAGATCTTGCGCGTGTGCGCCCCTTTGAGCAGGGTCCCTTCCGGGTCGGGGATGATGCCTTCGAACAGCCGCATCAGCGGCAGCTTCAGCTGGTGCTGGAGGTAGTGCTGGGCGTCGATGGGGATGTTCTTCTCGAGCACGTACAAGGGGTCCTCGCTCTTCTCGAACGCCTTCGCGTCCCGGTGGGCTTTGATGATCACGTACGGCACTCGGTCCCCGACAGACGGAGCGGACCCTGGGTCTCTTTTCCGCATGCGCTCGGCGAGCTCCGCGTGGGCTTGTCTTCCCGCGTATTCGTCGTGGTCCATGGTCAGCTTCTTGCTGATGACCAGGTGAGAGACGTCGAGGCGGTTCATGAGGAGGTCGGAGATCACTTGCTTCGTGTAGGCGACCGCTTTGTCGACGGAGCGCTCCATCAAGATGGTCTTCAACACTTTCGAGACGAGGTTCGCGACCAGGGGGCAGTTGTCCCGCCGCACCGATTCGATGCCCTTCGCGTCGAGCTTGTCGTGGCACTTCGGGTTCGTCCAGAGCAGCCCCGCGTACCGCTTCTTGTTCATCAGCAGAAACGGGAAGTAGCACTTTTCGAACTCGAGCTTCACCGGGGGAGGGAACAACTTCGTGACTTTCTCAGCGGCTTCGAGGCCGAGTTCCATTGCCTTCTCGAGCGTTAGTTTGTCGCCGAAGTTGATCATCACGGAGTCGGTGTCGCCGTAGATGACGTGCGCGTTGGCTGGGTACCCGTTTTCGGTCGTGTACTCCTTTTCGACGGCTTCCTTGGTCTTGTCGATCATCTGCCGGCCGAAGGACGTGACGGACTTGCTGATGGCGAAGCACGGCAGCTTGCCGACGGTGGTCCCCGTGAATCCGTACACGGAGTTCGCGGAGATCTTGAGGGCGAGCTGCCGCCCGTTGTACACGGCGGCCTCGAAGGGGTCTTTCGTCTCGGCCATCGCCTTCTTCGCCTTCTTCCGCTCGGTGAGCAGATCCTGCAGAATCCGGGGCAGGAGCCCGTGCTTTTTGTCCTTCATCACGAAGACGTCACCGGACGGTGTCACGCCGTAGTCTTTGCCCTCCTTCAGGCCCCACTTTTCGATGTCCGCGGTGTTCACGATGAGCGTCGAGTAGCATAGGTTGTGCGCCATCATGATACTCGGGTAAAGCGACGCGAAATCGAGCGTCGCGATGGGGAAATCGTAGAACCCCCTATCCGGCTCGATGACAGTGGCCCCTGTGTGCAAGCGTGTTTTGAGGCTTAAAGGTCCAGCGTTGTTGAGTCTCCGGTTGGCCATTAAGGCTGGGAGTCGGGGAGCGAAGGTGGTGTAGAGGTTCCGGGTCTTTGCTGAATGGGTTCTCTTAGAGCAAGAAAAGGCTATGTGGGTGCGGGTTGTTTACTTGGTGGACGCTTTTTCTAGACGGTTTCCGTATGAATCTTGTGTTGAGCTGTGTTAGTCTTTTAGCGTTTATTGTGGTTTAGAGAGAGCTTTTAGTTCGGGTCTTGCTAGCTCAACACGATACGCATAATCGTCACATCTCGCATGACGGCCAACGCGTTTGTCGCCCCAGAGAAAACATACCCTGGAAGGAATCCTCGGTCGATTGCGCGTCGACAGTCGGGAAGAGCAAGTTCTCGGGCAGCGTTTTGCGGAGAATCTGAGAGTACACCTTGATCTGTTGCCCTTTGTCGATGAGCCACGACATCGGGACGCCGGTCACGCGGGCAAGCTCGACCAGGTTGACGACAATCATCAGTTTTTGCAAGAGCTTCAACGGCAGCATGGCATCCTTGTGGCAGTACCTGCGAGTGAAGAAAGCGGTTGCGGAGGCAGCAACAACAAACGGGGGGATCCTTACACAGCCCTTGTCAAAGCCACACGGCGAGGTCCAGCCTCAGAAGCTTGAGTTAAGTGTGCCCGAGCCGCACGCGAAAAGCGGGTGTGCTACAACCAAACCGCGTGTAAAATCCGCACCCGAAAAGCGGGTGTGACACCCGCTTTTTTAACTCGTTCGGTTTTACAGCAATATCAAACTAAACTCGTTTAACAACGCGCGATGAAGGCATCTTCTTCGCGGCCGGCCTGTGAATGCGCGACAACAGAGAGAGAAGGCGGACCTAGCCAGACGATTCCGCGTTTCTTCGTCGCCCATTTGCAGCGTCGCGATGATTGAGTGGTGGACGTCTTCTTTCTGTTCGCCGAGGAAGTGGTGCGAGACGTTGTTCAGCGTGTACGACCGGAGCTTGTGCTCCCTCTGCACGACGACGAGCAGGTCGACGAGGACGTAGCCCGGGACGTTGATCTCTTGGAACTCGCGCTTGCCGTGCGCCTTGTTCTGGAACACCTTCGTCCGCATCGACGTCCTGAGCTGGGCGACCCTCGAGAGGAACGGGAACGAGGCGATGTGCAGCGTTTCGGCGCGGTCGAGTAAGTACGGAAAGTCGAACTGGACGATGTTGTAGCCGGTGATGACGTCCGCGTCTACAGCTCGGTGGAAGTCGGCGTAGGCCGCCAGCAGATCACGCTCGGTTTCGAAGCAGACGACGTGCACGCCGGGTATCGGTGCGGTCTTGTCGAGGCAGAAGACGTAGTGAATGTCCTCCGAGCTCTGCCCGCCCAGCACGCGGACGGACGCCGCTATCTGGATGACAGGGTCGTGCTCCGCTTCGGGGAACTTGCCCGGGCGGCCTTGGCACTCGATGTCGAAGGAGAGGATGCGCAGCGGCGCGATCCGCATCCACTCGTCCTCCGCGGGGCGCGCGAGGAGCTTGGTGTACGGGATCGTCAGCTCGATTTGGCTCGTCGTCTTCTTCTGCTCGCCGAAGTGCGGCATGTACGATCCCTTCGGGCACGTGACCCAGTTCGCTCCCCCTACGCCGGCGTCGACCATGTACCGCAACTCGAACAGCACGTTCGATTCATACGTCATGAACTGCCGCTGCCCCACCCAAAGCTGCTGGAACTCCACCCCGCCCCCCAGGGGTCCTTTCCCTTCGACCAACGACCGCGCTTTGGGCACGTGTCCGGGCATGTGGGTGGTGATCCGCAAGAAGGGTTTGAGCTCGTCGTTTTGGAAGTGCAGGAGCGACATCTTGCTCTCGGCCGACAGTGCGACGATGGTCTCGGACGATCCGGTGGCGGATTCAAGCCTCGAGTTCAGCATGCGGCGGAACGGTTCCGTGTGGTACGGCTGCCAGCCGGGGGGTGCTTGCATCCAGAAGTACGGTTGGAAGCCGTGGACGGTGATGCTGGCGCTGTGCCCTTCTGCGGTGGCGCCGAATATGCGGATGGCGGTTACGTCCCTGACGTTCTGCGGCCCCGGCATGCCCGGCACCGGCGGCGTCGTGAACTGCTTGATGTCCATCAGCTGCACGTCGACGTCCTTCGTCGGCCACGAGTGGTCAACCGGCTTTCGGAACACCTCCCTTGCGGGCGTGTACGGCGTGCCCGCGGGGTGCCATTCCATCGTCTTCGCGAGGGGGGCTCCTGCTGCTTTTTTGTGTTTCTTTTCTCCCGGGGTTTTTTTTCTTTTTTTGCTTTCGTTGGGATTCCTGTCCGGGTGGGTTTTGGGAGAGAAGCCCCCGGGGAGAAAATCTCAGTTATTGTCTAGGCAGAGCGCTGCCTCTCGTGCATGGTTGATGCTAGCATCAAGTCTTCTTCGAGGAGGATGTGGTCTAGAAAAGGTGAGTGCTGAAAACGTTGGTGGGGTTGCAGAGTAGGTGGTTGGTGGCCTGTGCTGACGTTCATTTGCAGTAACAGTGAGTGCTGAAAACGTTGGTTCTTGGGGCTGCAGAGTATACAGGAGCAGGTGGTTGGTGGCCTGTGTCCTCTTTCTAGCGTTATTTGTGGATTCGAAGGTCGGTATTTTAACGTCTCCGGTTGACCGTAGAGGCTTGGAGGGGGTTGAGAAACGTGAGGGTGCCGCTCGTTTCGCGTGGTGTGTCACTCCGTTGTGAAATCTTGTGAAGCCCCCTAACGCGTTTAGGGGGGTGTTTGGGAATGGGTAGGGTGTGGTTGTTCTTTTATTCGTAGTGGCAGCGAGGGCTGTGTTGCCCTGTGTTGCTGGCACCGCCGTGGATCCACAGCCCCCGTTTTATCTGACTCAGACCAAAGAAAAGCGGGGGGAAATGGGTTCGGCTCTTGCTCCGAGCAAATAAAAAAAAAAAAAGGGTTCGTGTTTTTTTTTTTCTGTTCTTTCGCCGAGAGGGAACTGTTTTCTTTTTTTTCTCAAAAAAAAAATTGAAAACAAGGTAAAAAGCGATCGACAAGAAAAAGAATGGGACTTAATTAATTGGCGGGAGAAGTGAGTTTTGCCGTGGCAGGGAAGGGTGGGAGAAGGGGGGGGAGTGGGAGGAAGGAAAAAGACTAAGATGCGTCGGTGGCACCGCTGCATATGGATATCCAGCCAAGACTTGACAATTGAGGTCCCGTACTCCCGGTCTGCAAGCACTGGTGAGTGAGCTTCATTTTGGCTAGACGGTGATTTTTAAGCCGGTCCAGCCCATTTGGCAGACAGTTCATTCCGACGGCTGCAATGCGCCGCCGACCGTCACTTTTTAACAGCGACGAGCGGTCTCGGTACCATAAAAAAGGAAATCAAACGGCCACTGGCTCTTCTGACCAGCCTGAGTGTAACGAGGGGCGGGGGAAGAAGGAAGAGAGGAAGCATCGCAAGCTGGCAACTTCCCGTTGCCGGCTCGTGTTTGCTGTATTCTTTTTTCAGGCTGCCAGTGCCTATTTCGACGGAGGCTACAGGGGGGGAGGAGAACACTCACAAATGGGTATTCATTTTGTTGAACTTACGCACTACACGAAGCACAGGGCTACAGCACACTTTCCTCCATCGAGATTGTCGGCGGCTGGCCTCCTCGCTCAAAAAGCATTCGGTCAACCACAGCGGAAGTTGCGGTTGAGCCGAGTCGGGGTGGGAAAACAGGGTGGGGGCGTCGTGAAAGAATATTGGGACGGAGAGAGGGAGGAAGAGAGAGAGAGAGAGAGAGAGAGAGAGAGAGAGAGAGAGAGAGAGAGAGAGAGAGAGAGAGAGAGAGAGAGAGAGAGAGAGAGAGAGAGAGAGAGAGAGAGAGAGAGAGAGAGAGAGAGAGAGAGAGAGAGAGAGAGAGAGAGAGAGAGAGAGAGAGAACACATCAAAACAAGTCAAAGGGTGTGGGCCTCCACCGTCAGGTGGGCCCCCGTACTGCCACGGCGGGCGTAAGTCGTTTCGGAGGCGTGCTGCGGTTCGCGGCTCTGCCACGGTGAGTGACACCGAAGTAGGCGCCACCATATGAGTCGATGCCAAAAGGAGGGAATATGGGGTTTGGCCCGAAAGATTCGTGGCAAGTATGGCTCACAGTGCATGCAGGGTCCGCGACGCTCCAGAATGCCGTATTCTGAGGCCGAATTGGGGTCCAACTCCACCCGGCAAGCCTTCTCGTAAGCTAAAACCTCCGTTTTTCTGGGTTTAGAGGTCCGGGCATGGTGTTTGCTGCACAAGGCGCACACCCCGCCCCGCACGACATCATGCGTTGGCCGCATATTTCTGCCGAAACCTTCTCCCCCCTCCTTGTGGCATCGTCTTATATCGTGTGGCGGGGCCCCCCGCTTGCTTCCTTCGGTCCTTTAACCCCGCTGACCTCGTCTGCGTGGAAGTTGAGCCGTCAAAGGACAGTGCCAGGTGGCTGTTACCGCAAGAATTGACAGGCGCCCTACCTTTGCGCTGCAAACAGTAGACAGCAATGTTGGATGCTTTTCGTTGCCCACGGCAAGTGCCGCCACCGCTTGACCAAAAAACGTGCAGTTTGCTCACACGGAGCGAGTACGGCATGAGGCCAGAATGCTGCTTTGAAGGGCCACGCACACACAACAACCTGGACGCGAGCGGGGATCTCCGCTCAAGCCTGCGGCTGGTCTGCGATGGCTCTATCTCCATGCGACTGGGACAGCGAAGCCTTGAGTGTCTTTGCCCTTTTGATTTCTTCGCGTTCTGCTGCGATCTTAACCTCTTCTTGCTTGGCCAAGTGCGCCTGCGGGGGGAGGGTGTTGTTAACGTCGTGTATATCCTGGTGGTGCCGTGCTTTCAAAACACGATCTAAAGACTGTGCAGGCTTGAGTCGCTCAAAGGCCCAACGAACTTGTACGCAGATTCACCCATCCTCGCTGCCTGTTGCTAAAAGCCTTGCTCACATTCTCCCGTACTAACTGTCTTGAACCATAGCATGCGCGACGACAGTTCGTGAGCTTGTTGTGTAGTTGTGTACACGCTGGCAAACACAAAAAGCACACCTTGTACTCGACCATCTTGGTCCTGCGGGAGAGGACTTCTTCGTTGTTCTCGTCGACGGGGTGGACGAACGGGTGGCCGACGGCGTCGAGAGCCTCCTCCGACTCTTTGAAGTCATCCATCGCCTTCGCTTGCTTCTCTTTCAGCAGAGCAAGCTCCTCTTCAACACTGTGGCGCAGGTTGTACAGTTCCTTCTTCTGGTCAGAGTGCTTCTTCGCGTTCGGGTCGAACGTCTCGATGCAGAACTCAAGTTGGATGTGCGTGCTTCTGATCGTACGGTCGATCTCTTCCAACCGCTTCTCCTTCTTGTAGATGAGCGATCCCAGCGTAAGGTACAACATCCTGAAGTAGTCCAGGTGCTCCTTGTGCACTCTGATCCTGAGGTCAGACAGCTCTTGGTTCGTCTTGTCGTACCTTGCCTTCACCGCAGAGCAACCCTCTGCCACCATTTCTTCAATCAGACCCGTGCATCGGATCGCAAGGTCGCAGTTGTACACTGTCAGCTCAAGCAGCTTCTTGTGCTGAGACGCCACTTCCAAGAACTGTGCGTATTCAACCCGTCGCTTCTCTTCGCGGTCGTTCTCTTCGATTCTCCTCTTCACCTCTTCGAACCGCTCTGTCCCCAGCTTCTGCAGCTGCCTCTCCAAGTCTTGGATCTTCCTCCAGCACTCTTCTTGCTTCTCCAGGTTCTCCTTCGCGAATCGCTCGCTCTTGTCCTGTGACGTAGGGTTTACGATGCAGCAAGCAATTAAGCAAGTGATTCATGTGTAAAGAAGCCGGTGGACATTCTGTTTCCAACCTTTACGTAGAGCGCAGATAGAGGAGATATTTCTAGGACTGGACTTTCCCTTTTGAGGGGACCGGCTGTGTGCACGGTAGCATACCTTCATGGCAGCGAAGCGTTTCATGGACTCAGCATCTTCGAGGTCTGCCTTTTGAATGGCGTCGTGAATGTGTTTGAGGTCGGTTTCGCAGCGCTGCTTGAGACGACGCTTTGCGTCCTTCATTTGCGACGTTTCCTGGTTCGCCTTCTTCTGCACTTCGTAGATCTGTGCGTTGTGTGTTGTGTGATGTGTGTATGCAGTGACTCGAAGACTGCCCCGCTAAGCACTGTCTGTATGCAGTGACTCGAAGACTGCCCCGCTAAGCACTGTCTGTATGCAGTGACTCGAAGAGCCCCGCTAAGCACTGTCTGTATGCAGTGACTCGAAGACTGCCCCGCTAAGCACTGTCTGTATGCAGTGACTCGAAGACTGCCCCGCTAGTGCTAGACTGTTTCACGCTTGAAGAAGCCAGCATTTGCAAGTCTCCGTTGACAGTTTTACAGGTGCATCTCTTTCTGGTGTCAACAACCTTTCGAGTTGGCCTTACAACGTATCGTGAATGGTATTCCTGCACCTCACATACAAAAATGATCGGAAGCGTCACCCGCCGCTCATTTCGACGAAGGCTTCGCAAAATACTCGAGGGACTGCCTTGTGCTCATTTCAAAGGAGGCTAGAGGGGGAGAAAACAATACAACTACAAAGTGGGTCATTTTTGTTGAACGCACCCTGCACCCAAGGCGATTCCCCGGCGCTTAGCGTTTCATGTGAATTGCAGCACATATCCTCCGGTGTGTTTATGGCGGCAGGCGACCTCCTCGAGTATGTTCCTGAAAGGCAGGCTTCGGGGGCAAACAACAGAAAAGTCGGCCCTCAGCATACCTTCTTGAACGGAGAGTTCTCGTCTTCGGTCTTCTCGATGAGGCGGAACTTGTCTTTGATGAGCTCTATCAGGCGCTCCTGGAGTTGGATCTTCGTCCAGAACTGCTCCTCGGCAACCTGCATTTCACCGTCGCTCATCGCCACGTTCTGAATCTCGTTGACACGGTCTAACTGAGCTACTTGCGTCGCAATCTGTGTGTATTAGTTGCTTTTGTACGGTTTGGCATCTTCCTGTTGCCTGTGCAGCCAACAGAACCCAAGAAGTACAGCGGCAGGTATCGCGCATATTAATACCCTACTTGGCGTGTGTTTCGTCGCAGCTTTTTCATACAGAAAGGGTAACTAGAGAGAGTTGCGCAAGTTTGCTGTGCTCTTTCACGTCACCATGCACCAATGGTGTTCGCCACAATTAACACAATACCTGCTCGTTGGTTGAAGTCAGGGCGGCCTGGATCTGGGTGACGTTCATGATGTCTTCCATCTGCTTGAGAGTCGTTGCGGGGACCTGTGCCAGCTGCGTGGCGTCGAGCTGCGACCTGCGCAGCTCCTCCTCGACCTTCTCCACCTTCGTGATGGCATTGTCGATCACACCTGTGAACGACACAATCCGGGTCTTGTTCCTGTTGTTCTTCAGCTCCGCCAGCTGCTTCCTCAGACCGATCACGTCCATGAACTGAGGCTTGTCCTCAGGCTTGTACAGCTCTCGCTGCGACATTTCAAGCCCGCACACACGCATCAACTTTGCCAAGTCGTAAGCCTCTGTCAAGTTCCACTTCGTGCCCACTTCAACAGCTGTCAGCAGCTCATGCGCCTTCTCGTGGGCTCCGCCCAGCTTCTGCCGCTGGTTCTCGCTCCAGTCAGACACGTGCAGCTCTTGGATGAACTCTTCGTTCTCCAAGCATGCTGTCTTCAGCTTCAAGTTGTGGATCTTCTGCTTTCGCGCCGCCTCGAGCGTCACTTCTCCACTGGGGTCGGCCATTTTTGTGTAGTGTAAAGGGTTCCTTTCTTCACAGAAGGTCCTGTCTTGATCAAATGAAAACAGTTTGCAGAGCTTCTCACAGCGTGGCAAAAAGCTCTTGAAGACAGCAGAACCTTCTGCGGAACATGCTTGGATCCGGGCTATCCCCACCACCCGCAGCTCGCTCGCGGTGCAGAAACGGTGCAAAGACGGCGGAAGAAGAGTCGGACGAGCAGAAATAGGGCCGAGCTCGGGTGCCACCACAAGCATGGGGCAAAATGAACGGAGAAAGCCCTTTCAAATTTGTGACCAGCGAGATGGGAATGGGGGGGCAGGCAATTCGGCTTCGTGCGATCGCAACGAAATCCGGCTTTGGCTGCGCCACCGCCCTTCGCGATTGTAGGCGGACATGTTTTTCGTAGATGATTCGAGGCCGAGACGAGCACTCCCCCACCAACAATTTCGAGAGGCTGTACAACGGGGGTGCGGAACATTCGGCAACGGACGAGAACCTTTTCACGAGGGAATAAGAAAATGCTCGGCAAGCAGCGTGTTCCGGCCGGCGCTCTCGCACTGTAAAAAAACAGTGTTGAACGCTCACGCCCGCCCCTAAACCCAGATTTAACGGTGTTTCGTGTGGGCTACGACACTTTTACCTCCTTCCCGGGGTGCGATAGTGGGGAGTCATCGGAGTGCGTGAGTACCACACTATCCTTTGAGATTTCGCAAGGCAGTCTCCTCCAAGTATTTCCTATAAAGCAGGTGCTTATACGACGTCACGTGAGTACTCTGGTCGACTACTCACGTGGTTTGGCGCACGCACTCCAGGCAATCAGAAAGGACGCCGAATGCTGTGTCGCTGTTCACAGGGTCGTGGCTGCGGATCAGTACGGGCGAGAGGACGTCGGTGTACAACTCGACGGCGCTTCCGGCTCCCGTAAGGCTGTACCACGGAGAGTCGGGCCCTACTTGGAGGAGCTCCACGCGGCCCGGGGGGTAGCTGCAGATTGCCTTGTACCGCTTCCCCGACGAAGCGGCGTCGGCGATCATCGCCGGCGTCACGCCGCGTATGCTCACCCGCCCCACATCACCCGGCAGCGTGGGCTCGCCCATGATCGCGGTGGCAAGCGCGGCCACCTTCACCGCGGAATCCCACCCGTCGACGTCGCCGGAAGGGTCCGCCTCAGCGATGCCCGCGTCTTGACACTTGGCGAGCGCGCTGTCGAAGGTGCCGCCGGCCTCCATCTCCGTCAGGATGATGTTGCACGTTGAGTTGAGGACGCCTGCATAAATTAGGCCGCAGTGCACATTTTTGTTGGCGGATGTAACTGGACCCGGGGCTAGTTAGTTTCGGCCCTGGCTGGGTATCTGGTAGGCTACGCGGGCCCCGCT
Organism: Diplonema papillatum; assembly: GCA_030068145.1. Taxonomy (NCBI): domain Eukaryota; phylum Euglenozoa; class Diplonemea; order Diplonemida; family Diplonemidae; genus Diplonema; species Diplonema papillatum. The sequence goes on from JAPJBO010000285.1 coordinate 220,136, forward strand.
GTACTCCTGCTGCGCTACGGAGCCGGTCCAACTGGGCCATGGATAGGTGGTCCGCGCTCTTTCAAGCGTTTATTGTGGTTTAGAGGTTCGGTGTTTTAGGGTCTCCGGTTGACCATTGAGGCTGTGAGGCGGGTAGTATGAGGGTAGTGGGTATGATTATACACTTTAAGTACGGCTAGCCATGTTTGTGAGTGTTGCGACCGACACCAAGAAGAAACTCGCTTTGAATTTAGTCTTGGGCCCCCTACGCGCATGCATCTCTCAGTAAGAACCTGGCATAAACCCGGCGAGAATCCGTCTACAAAGCCGGCAACACTTGAAACTGAGCACACCAACTACTTTGTAACTACCACTGGTGTTTTAGCGTTATTTGTGGATTAGAAGGTCGGTATTTAAAAGTCTCCGGTTGACCGTAGAGGCTTGGGTAGGGAGGAGGGTTGGAGTTGAAAACAGTGGGAAGGTGCAGCGCGTTTCGGGTGATGGGTCACCCCTCCGTTGTGAAACCTTGTGAAGCCCCGTAATTTTCAGAGTGCAAGTGTTCCTTCTATTTCTAACCGGGCGAGTTTCGGCACAAAAAAAAAACTTGAGGTTCGAACCCCCGAGCAGCCGCGGGAAAAAAAGACTTGGCCGCCGCCCGCACTCGCGCCTGGGAAATGACCATGGAGAAAAAATCCGCACCCAGGTTACCCTTTTGCAGGCTCCTCCGTGCGAGAAAGCCATGGCGGGTCTTGGATCTTCAGTGCACCGAAGGAGCGATGCAGTAGTGGCGCGGTTGTTTCCTGGTTCGTGTCTCCCTCGTTTCGGCCTGGCAGCACCGCGTGTCGTACTCCCGGGGTAAAAAGGTCAGACCTTTGAATCCGGTGATATTGGCACCTCGGAGACAGTGTCTCGCCATGTTGAAGATCGGCACTCCGTCCATAACCGCCGACTCGAACAGGTACCGCTTGCCGTGCTCTGCGGCGATGGCTTGCAGCTGCTTGCACCCGTGCACGACAGGCCCCTTGTTGGCCGAGACGGCGTGCATCCCGTTGAGCAGCGCGCTCTTCAAGATGGACAGCGCCGGCTCCCCTGCGGTGTAGTCGACCGGGACGCACTCGATGACGATGTCGATGTGGTACGGCGCCTTGCCGAGGAGGGCGACCAAGCCGGCTGGTCCCTCGGCGTGGGGCATGTCGCCTGCCAGCCGCCCGTCGGGCCCCGCCCGCAGCAGCGCTCGGAGGTCGAGCGGGGCCTCGGACAGGGCGCAGCCCCGCGTTTTCGTGGCGACGCAGTGCACCGCAAACCGGACGCCTTCCGACTCTTCGAGCTCCCGCTGCTTGTCGACGAGCATCTGCGCGAACGCCTGCCCGACGGCTCCGAAGCCGACGATGGCAAGCTTCACCACCTGTGCCACCATTTTCGCGGCGGTGGCTCTTCCCCTCCCCCAGACTACGACAGGATTCTTCCCCCCTCACTCTGAGCAAAAACAGCAGGACTCGGGAAAACCGTACAGAGGAAAACTACCGGTTTTTCTGGACGTGGTTTCGGGTGGAATATTGGCGTTTGATCATGTTGACAGGGTCCAACTCGGGCGGTTCAGTTTCCTCACACACGTTGCATGCAGCTAAAAGCTTTTTGCTGAACGCTTACGCCCGGCACTAATTCAGGGTTTTCGTAGCGACGCAGTGGACGCCTTCGCACTCTTCCAGCTCCCGCTGCTTGTCAACGAGCATCTGCGTGAACGCCTGCCCGAGGATCCTGCCCCTTCACTCCGCACCAAAAAAGCAGGACTGAGGACACCCGTACACCGCCAAAGTAGGAGAAAGAGACAAAACCTGCAGTTTTTCGTCAACCGCACTACGACCTAGATCCTGGATGTGGTTTCGGGTGGGAAACTGGCAATCGAACCTTATCAGGGTCCTACTCGGGCGGTTCAGTTTCCCGCACATTTCATGTGGCTAAAAGTCTTCTTGCTGAACGCTTACGCCCGGCACTAAACCCAGATTGATACCGGTGTTTCCAGCGGGCGTGCGGCACGTTTTCCCCCCTTGATTCTTTTTGCAGCTGGGCAGCCTCCTCGAAAACCTGCAAAGCAGGACCGACAGGGCGGGGCTTGGTTTGGTAAATCGGGTCAGCTGTCCCTATTTTATTTCTGGTGGCCCCACGTACGTAAAATTGTCGGGTCAGGTACTGAGGAATAAGTTTTACATTAGTCCCTCTGGATGCGAGCCAGAGGAGCACGTAGTGCATGTGGACGTTCACAACAGGCAAGATAAGATCAACCCCAACGTCCTGCCGCAGCTGGGGCTGAGGGGTCAAACACTATAGATGGCCTCACACATTGCATGTGGCTAAAAACCGTACACCGCGAGAGTAGGAGAGCGTAGAAAGGGAAACTAGAGTTTTCGTTGACCGCACTACCCTGAGCCCAAATCCTGGACGTGGTTTCAGGTGGCAAATTTGGCAAATGATCATGATCAGAAGGTCCTACTTGGGCGGTTCAGTTTCCTCACACATTGCATGTGGCTAAAAAGAAAAGTATGGGTTAAAGGTAATATGTAGGCGCATCCTCGATAGTGTGATTTAAAAGACAGATTGTGCAACGCAGACCGGACGTAAGGCTGCAAAGAGAGCACCCCCTTAGCGTTTCAAGCAGCATTTAATGACTACCGTCAGTGGCCAGGACAATGGTTGTTGGATCCATTCCACAAGCCAGCACAAGGGGTCTGTTGTATGCGTGCTGGCCTGCCAACTCTCAATGGTTTCTTCAGACTGGTTCGGTATAGCAGTAAATCAGGCTTGGTTTCTAACCTAGAAATGCTTCTCGGCTTCGTACAGGTGGATCAGCAAGAAGTCTGCAATCTCATGATGCTTATGCTCCCCGGCCGCACATGGGAGGCGTACGAGGTGTTTCAAGCAGCATTTAATGAAGACCGTCGAACACGGTTTGTCAGTTGCATTAACGGCACAACAGGTCTGTTGTGCTGGCCTCCAAACTCATGGCTGTTATTTCAAACTCAGATGCTACGACTTGGTCAGGTTTGGTTCTAGCTAGAAATGCTCTCAAGTATTCGTGTTGTTCGGTGTGGGCTCTGCTAATAGCCTGATCCCCAGTTTATATTTGCAGACTTGTTATTCGTGTCGTGTGACGATTGCGGATCTTAAATGCAGTAGAAGTGCACCTTCATCGAAGATACTCGACGTAGCTGCTTCGACTCCGAATGGAAGGGGGGAAATATAGAGGTAAGGGGCAAATACAATACAAACACAATCTGATTTGTTCTTCGCTTACACCAGAAGCGCCGGCCTCCTCCGCCAACCGGATAATCGGCCGCAGTCGACCATTGTCCGGACGAAAATGGAAAGCGGACGGAACTTGGAGCCCCGTAGCCTGCTTCACCCACTCCACCGCGGCCTCCCTGCTCCACTTCATCCCTTTGTTCTTCGCTTACACCACCGTGTGTTGTTTTCTCACTCAGGATTTTTTGACCTGTTGTGTTTGTGTGATTTGTCGTGTAGGGGTAGACCCGCATGACCTCACGTCCGTTCAACACGTGGTTCGGTAGTTACAGCACTTGGGATCCCTTCTGTTCTTTGTCGGGCAGCATCGTCGAGCATTTCCTTTCAAGCTGGCGCTTATGTAAAAACATAATTCTTGTTTAGGTTGTCGTAGCTTTACCCATCGACTCCTGGACTTTTACGCCCTGTATCCTGGTGACTGCCACCAGGCCGCATCTGTGATTTGTGACATACCCCTCCAGTTCAAAACTGGACAACGCCGTGACACCGCGCACTTCCCTACACTGTAAACCCTAGCTGAAACTGGCGTTTTTGTCAAGCATTAACGTGTCCGGCGGCTGAGAGTGGATGATGGATTTGGATACGCACTACCCAAGCAGTGGCCAGCGCTTCGCAAACGGAGAAGAGAAACAACTGCTGAATGGCACAGCGAGTGGACAACTCGCTCCTAACAATTCAGACAAGAAAGAGCCGCCTGCATGCAACACGGGGTGTGGGCAGGGTTGTGCAACGCACGAGAACGGAGATGGTGGGAGTCTACAGGAAAAAGGCCTGGGTAACCTACTGGCATGGGCGGGATACATTCAGGTGGGGGGGGGGGGGGGGGGGGGGGGGGGGAGTGGAAAACAGGAATAGTTGAGTCGCAGCTCTCGACAGAAATGACACGTGGCTTGATGCTTCGCTTTTTGTGAACAAGGGGGAAATTAAGAGGGGTATTAGTTCAGTGTTTAGGCACAATCTTGCCTCTCATGCTATGTTTGATTCGCCAAGTTTTTCCGACTCCCGTGGGCAGCACGAACTCAAGAGGTCTCGTCAACTATTCCCCTGCGGTAGCTGCATGCTTCAGGACAACTACAAAAAAGAAATGAAAGAAAAAGAGAAGCAAACGCCATCCTTGGCAGGTCGGCTCAAAGCAGACGCAGTCTACCGGCCGTCTGCCTTTCGTCTGAGTCAGACAAAAGCCAGACTGGGCCTGACAGCCAAGCATGAAAAAGTCCAACCATCCTGACGCCTCCTCGAACAAGTGGCGCCAAGCAGCTCATTTGCAAAAGAAGTGTTCTCGCTTGCTCAACAGGGGTACTGCTGCTCGTGCACACCACCACCGGCTACTCGAGTTGGGTAACCATGAGATAGCCGTGACTGGAATGCACGGCCCAGAAGAAGGGGTTGTCTTGTCTTTTGCGAGAACAAACGAACAAACAAACAAAAAAGAAGAAAACGAAGCGTGCACTTCGCGCGGCCCCGTTTTTTTTCGGTGCTTGTCTTACTGCTGGCGGAATCAGTACTGTTCGCCCTCACCTTCCTCCTCGTCGAACTCGCCTTCCTCCTCGACGGTGGCGTCCTGGTACTGCTGGTACTCGGAGACAAGGTCGTTCATGTTGGACTCCGCCTCAGTGAACTCCATCTCGTCCATGCCCTCACCCGTGTACCAGTGGAGGAACGCCTTTCTGCGGAACATGGCCGTGAACTGCTCGGACACTCTCTTGAACATCTCCTGGATGCAGGTGTTGTTGCCGACGAAGCACGTCGACATCTTCAGACCCTTCGGCGGGATGTCGCAGATGGCGCTCTTGATGTTGTTCGGGATCCACTCGACGAAGTACGAGCTGTTCTTGTTCTGCACGTTGAGCATCTGCTCGTCGACTTCCTTCGTCGAGATACGCCCACGGAACAGCTGGCACGCCGTCAGGTATCGCCCGTGGCGCGGGTCAGACGCGCACATCATGTTCTTCGCGTCGAACGACTGCTGCGTCAACTCCGGCACAGTCAGCGCACGGTACTGCTGCGAGCCGCGGCTCGTCAGCGGCGCAAACCCAACAAGGAAGAAGTGCAGACGCGGGAACGGAATCAAGTTCACCGCCAGCTTCCTCAGGTCGGAGTTCAGCTGACCCGGGAATCGCAGGCAGCACGTCACACCCGACATCACAGCCGACACCAAGTGGTTCAAGTCTCCGAACGTCGGCGTCGTCAGCTTCAGCGTTCTGAAGCAGATGTCGTACAGCGCCTCGTTGTCGATCATAACGCACTCGTCTGCGTTCTCAACAAGCTGGTGGATCGACAGCGTCGCGTTGTACGGCTCAACCACTGTGTCAGACACCTTCGGCGACGGGATCACCGAGAAGGTGACCATCATCCTGTCCGGGTACTCCTCACGCAGCTTCGAGATCAGCAACGTTCCCATCCCGGATCCCGTGCCACCTCCGAGCGAGTGCGACAACTGGAACCCCTGCAGACAGTCGCAGCTCTCGGCCTCCTTTCTGCACACGTCGAGCACCGAGTCGATCAGCTCCGCTCCCTCGGTGTAGTGGCCCTTCGCCCAGTTGTTGCCGGCTCCCGTTTGGCCGAACACGAAGTTGTCCGGTCGGAAGATCTGCCCGTACGGACCCGCTCGCACGGAGTCCATCGTCCCCGGTTCCAAGTCCATCAGCACCGCACGCGGCACGTACCGTCCCCCCGTCGCCTCGTTGAAGTACACATTGATGCGCTCCAGCTGCAGGTCCGAGTCTCCCTGGTACGTTCCCGTCGGGTCCACGCCGTGCTCGTCGCTGACCACTTCCCAGAACTTCGACCCGATCTGGTTTCCGCACTGTCCTGCCTGGATCGAAACAATTTCTCTCATCTTGTCACGGGGGAAAAGAAGCTTTCTTTGATGTCTGTTAAATCGGGGTTCTTCCTGGTTGGCAACATCCGGGTGTGCTCGTTCCCGCGTTCGAGACTTTGTCGACACTGGTATGCAACGGCGACTTACACGAGCAGAGGCGGCGCCGGTGCGGCACACGTGCAAGAACGTTGAAGAAATGCGTAGTTTTGTTGTTGAAAGGTTAAAGATAGAGAGTGGTGTCGCCTGAGGGGGTAATCTCAGGGCCGCCCACGTGATGAAGCCTTTAAGCATTGGGAACTTTCAAGTACACGGACCACACGGGTCAGCATGCACTGATGAAGCCGTTAAGGAGCGGCCGCCGGCTTATCCCTGTGACACCTTTTATGTATGGAGTTGGTTTCTACGAACAAACTACTTTGTAGAAAGAGTAGCATCGGAACTCTTTCTGGTTCGTTCCCTCGTAGCTCGCCGGGAACGGGCACATGTTATGACTTCTGACCTAAGCTTGCGAAACTCTCGACCCCCCGAAGGCGCTTCACTACTGCTTCTGGCGGATGAGCGAGCACACGTATAGAGTATCGTGTGACCGACACAACTGCAACCACATGAAGGGGAAAGGGCCGTCAGCGGCCGAGCCTTGACTCGCATCGCTAGCGTAGATACCCTGTACGCCTGCGAGAGTCGTTGACTGAAGAGAAGGCGAAAGAACAGCGGAGTGGCTCAGCATATGCTCAGACGGGAACTTCGTCTACAAGGAAAAGAGGAGAGGGGACAAGGCGGCGAAGAGGGCGCGGAAGTCTTTTTTTTTTTTTTTTGCTCTTTGCCTTTCACAGGGGACTTTAGCACTTTGTCTGACCGAGCAAAAAAGCGGTTTCAGCCAAAACCCCGGTTTTGGAACCGTCGCCCCGCGCGCAAACAAGGGAACGGAGGGCGGTGGTGAGATAAAGGCTTGCGGTGGCGGTGTGCACGTCTATCAAACTACGGAGATGGTGAGCGACAAGCTTCGAATAGCAGTGACACACCGTGAGTACTGCACAGTTCAGGTACAGTACTGCAGGGGCCACTTGAAATCGAATTCTATAAATTATTGTATTCTTTATGAAAAACCGAAACCGGAAAACCCCGGTATCTGAAACCGGGAAACCGGGTTTCTAAAGTCCCCTGGCCTTTCACTTTGATGCAACGCCTGACGTCCAGCGACGTCGCGATGCACCGGCATGACACAGCCAAGGCTGCATTCAAGAAAAACTCAACCTTTCCACATTCGGCGTGCGCTGAGTGCGGAGCGGGCTGCTTCGATCGGGAAATAGTGGGGGTAAAAGCATGTACAACATGGGCTGAAAAGAAAAAGAAAAGCAGGCACATGGAGCGGATGAGAGGGAGACATTTGCGGCAATCGTCCGTCCCGTGAAACGGGATTAATTGTGAAGTCGCTCAGTTTTTCGAGTCGAGTCAAAGCAAAAGAAGAAAGAAGCAATCCTTGAAACTCGCGAGAAAGAAAAAGGAACAAACGCGAAGGGGAACAAGAAAAAAAAACGCAAGGAGGGAGCGTGCGTGTGTTTTGCGGTGATCAGTACTCCTCGACATCCTCCTCACCTTCGATGTCAGCCGACTCAGCACCGACCTCTTCGTAGTCCTTCTCGAGGGCGGCCAAGTCCTCTCTAGCCTCAGAGAACTCACCTTCCTCCATACCCTCTCCGACGTACCAGTGGACGAAGGCTCTCTTGGAGTACATCAAGTCGAACTTGTGGTCAATGCGGGCGAACACCTCAGCAATGGCCGTGCTGTTGGAGATCATGCACACAGCTCTCTGCACCTTGGCAAGGTCACCTCCCGGCACAACCGTCGGCGGCTGGTAGTTGATACCGCACTTGAAACCAGTCGGCGACCAGTCGACGAACTGGATCGTCCTCTTCGTCTTGATGGTGGCCACAGACGCGTTGACGTCCTTCGGCACAACGTCACCACGGTACATCAGGCAGCAGGCCATGTACTTTCCGTGGCGAGGGTCGCACTTAGCCATCATCGCCGCCGGCTCGAACACCGAGTTGGTGATCTCCGCAACAGACAGCTGCTCGTGGTACGCCTTCTCGGCCGAGATCACCGGCGCGAACGACGACAACATGAAGTGGATACGCGGGTACGGCACCAAGTTGGTCTGGAACTCGGTCACGTCGACGTTCAACGCTCCGTCGAATCGCAGCGACGCCGTCAGCGACGAGATCACCTGCGCGATGAGTCTGTTCAGGTTCGTGTACGTCGGCCTCTCGATGTCAAGGTTGCGGCGGCAGATGTCGTAGATGGCTTCGTTGTCCAACATGACAGCGACGTCGGTGTGCTCCAGCAGGGAGTGGGTCGACAACACGCTGTTGTACGGCTCAACGACAGCCGTCGACACCTGCGGCGACGGGTACACAGTGAACCCAAGCTTCGACTTGCGGCCGTAGTCGACAGACAGACGCTCCAACAGGAGGGCTCCAAGACCGGATCCCGTACCACCTCCGACGGAGTTGAACACCAGGAAACCCTGCAGACCCGTGCAGTTGTCTGCCAGCTTCCTGATCCTGTCAAGGCACAGGTCAACCATTTCCTTGCCGATGGTGTAGTGACCACGGGCGTAGTTGTTGGCGGCGTCCTCCTTGCCGCTGATCAACTGCTCCGGGTGGAACAACTGACGGTACGTGCCGGTCCTCACCTCGTCGATGACAGTCGGCTCCAAGTCGAGGAACACGGCACGCGGCACGTGCTTGCCAGCTCCCGTCTCAGAGAAGAAGGTGTTGTACGCGTCGTCCTCGATGCCGATGGTCTTGTCCGACGGCATCGCACCATCCGGCTGGATCCCGTGCTCGAGGCAGTACAGCTCCCAGCACGCGTTACCGACTTGGCAACCGGCCTGGCCGATGTGGATCGAGATGCATTCCCTCATTTTCGGAGTTTCTCAAATTTGATGATGTAAGTTTTCTGAGGAGGAGGGTGTGCTTACCATGGGCCATCTTCATGCCGTCAATTCATCGACGCCGGTCACGATGCAAGATGCACTGTAAGGAAGCCAAGCCTCCTTAGTAGGACAAACAGTTGGACGGCAAGCTGCGTCCATCAAGGTTCACGTGTAGTGACCTGCGGCGCACCAGTGGACCCTGCATGTGAATGCCAGCTCAGGTCTGTACAGGCGCTTCAGTAAGGCCGTAGATGGGCTCCACTGATGTCGACAATCTCATGATGCATACGTGAATAGCGTACAAGGCGCTCTGAGCAGTGTGGCGACCAAAAAGTATGTGCGCGTTTCTTGGGTTCGTACGAGGTAAAGGGCCCGGGTTACGGCGGATATGGAACCCACCAGTTTTGCAATGATAAATCCCCTGTTTTGTGACATTCTTTCGCTGGCCCGTGTAGCAGACCTTTCTCGTCGACTTTATGCTCACGTTCAGCTCCGATGAGGAGATTTGTGCAAAATGGACCCAGGGAACCCATAGTATGTGCGTGGTTCGTTGAGGCTTTCCAATTTTCAGGGCACCAGGCACGAAAACTACACCGCGGAATGCAAAACTTTGCATCGCAGTTTTCCGTTTTTTTTTTTGAGCTTTTTGAGGTGTGAAAACCGAAGTTATTTTTCCAGCACCGGAGGGCACCGCGGTGCCCGGTGCTGGTGCTCAGCACCGGGCACCGGCCAGCACCGGTGCCAGCCCCCACACTGCTCTGAGCAGCTATCAACAATTACTGTTGACGGCTTGTCGGTTGCGTTCACGAAGATTTGCGAACTTCGGGTTTGGACAATTTTTGTTTCGAGTCAGAAGTTCTTTGAACTTCGTGAGTCAGGCTTGGTTCCTGAAGCGCCTACAGAAACTTCACTGATGCCTGCAATCTCATGATGCATATGCTCCTCGGCCGCACATGGGAAGCGTACGAGGCGTTTCAAGCAGCATTTAGTGACTACCATTAGGTGGCAGGACCACACGGTTTGCCAGTTGCGTTCAGCGAGATTCCCGGTTTGGTTCCAAAAGATACTCTCAACTCCGTAGGTCAGGCGTGGTTCTGGATAATTCTGGACCCTGTGAAGGCAGTTCAGCAAGACCTAGTAGGCTTCACTGACGTTCACTATCTCATGATGCATATGCTCCTCGGCCGCACACGGGAAGCGTACGAGGCGTTTCAAGCAGCATTTGGCGACTACCATTTGGTAAGGACCACACGGTTCGTCAGTTGCGTTCAGGTCACAAGATTCGTTTTGGTTCCAAAAGTACTCTCAACCCCGTAGGTCAGACTTGGTTCTGGAAGATAAGCTTCTCGGCTTTTCAAGACAGTCCAGCAAGACCTAATGGGCTTCACTACGTTTACAATCTCATGATGCATATGCTCCTCGGCCGCACATGAGAAGCGTACGAGGCGTTTCAAGCAGCATTTAGTGACTATCATTAGGTGAGGACCACACGTTTGTCAGTTGCGTTCAGGTCACAAGATTTGGCTTGCTTCCAAAAGTACTCTCAACTCCGATGGTCAGACTTGGTTCTGGAGGATAAGCTTCTCGGCTTTTCAAGACAGTCCAGCAAGACCTAATGGGCTTCACTACGTTTACAATCTCATGATGCATATGCTCCTCGGCCGCACATGGAAAGCGTACGAGGCGTTTCAAGCAGTATTTTGTAACAACCGTTAGGTGCCAGGACCACACGGTTTCTCCGTAGAACAAAAATGCTTCTCGCATAGACCGATTGGGCTCCTACTACCGGTCGTCTGCAATCTCATGATGCATATGCTCCTCGGCCGCACGTGGGAAGCGTACGAGGCGTTTCAAGCAGCATTTAGTGACTATCATTAGGTGAGAACCACACGGTTTGTCAGTTGCGTTCAGGTCACAAGATTCGGCTTGGTTCCAAAAGTACTCTCAACTCCGTAGGTCAGACTTGGTTCTGGAGGATAAGCTTCTCGGCTTTTCAAGACAGTCCAGCAAGACCTAATGGGCTTCACTACGTTTACAATCTCATGATGCATATGCTCCTCGGCCGCACATGGAAAGCGTACGAGGCGTTTCAAGCAGCAGTTTGTAACAACCGTTAGGTGCCAGGACCACACGGTTTCTCCGTAGAACAAAAATTGCTTCTCGCATAGACCGATTGGGCTCCTACTACCGACGTCTGCAATCTCATGATGCATATGCTCCTCGGCCGCACACGGGAAGCGTACGAGGCGTTTCAAGCAGCATTTAGTGACTATCATTTGGTGGCAGGACCACACGGTTTGTCAGTTGCATTCAGGTCACAAGATTCGGTTTGATTCCAAAAAGTACTGTCAACCCCGTAGGTCAGACTTGGTTCTGGAGGATAAGCTTCTCGGCTTTTCAAGACAGTCCAGCAAGACCTAATGGGCTTCACTACGTTTACAATCTCATGATGCATATGCTCCTCGGCCGCAGATGGAAAGCGTACGAGGCGTTTCAAGCAGCATTTAGTGACTACCGCTGGGCGACGGTTTGCCAGTTGCGTCCACAAGACCCGCGCTTGTTTCGAATAAAGGCCACGGCGCGCAGTTCAGGACGCCGGACGTGAAGGCGGATTAAGACTAAGTAGGATCTGGCGTCTGTAATCTCATGCTGCATATGCTCCTCGGCCGCAGGTGGGAAGCGTACGAGGTGTTTCACGCAGCATTTAGATAGGGGTTAGGCAAGGACGTTTCAAGATCGGCTTCCAGCCACACGGGAGCGTAGGAGAGAGACGATGAAGCGCAAAACTCGGACTTCGCAGCAAACGGAGAAAAGAATGGCGACAAAGGATGACTGTCTCGTTTGGAATCCCTCTCCCTTTTTCCTTTCCGTTTTTTTTGGGGGGATGGGGGGTGTGTTTTCTGTCCGCAAAGCGATCGGGAAAAAGAGCGCCGAGAGAAGACGGGCAGATAGAGCAGAAAACTCAGCTCCAGGGTGGCGTGGGGCAACGTCAACGTCTGCTAAATTTGGAAGGGGGGGGGGTGGGTCCTGTTTGGTGCACCTGGTGGCCGGGCACCCCCCCACCCTTTTTTCCGGGGACCCCCTTAAACGCGCTCTTTCGCGATGGATCTTTCCACTCCGTCCTCGGTTCGTCTGTGAGGCCTGAAATTTGACGTGCAAAACACAGGCTGAAACCCTAAAAGCCCTAAAAAGAAGAAAATGCGGCAGAAAAGGGAGTGGAAAACGAAAGCAAACGATGTGAACACCAGGCGACGATGGGGGTAAGAAAGCACGCGCACGTAGACGCGCCCACATAAAGATGGAGAAAAGGAGAAGGATTCACGAGGGTGACCGGGAAAGAAGACGCGAGCTCAACGCGCTCAAAGAAGAATACTCTTCGCTTTCTCACGAAAGCCGGGGTGTTCCTGCTTTAGGGTACGTTAGGTTTTCCATCGTGAGCACAACCACACAAGCCCAACAGGTTGGGACAACTACACGGTGGAGTCCAGACTCAGAAACTGGAACTAAAGCTGGTATTCGAAAAAGCGGGTGGAACACCGCTTTTCGGGTACTCGGACGCGCTCTTCAACTTCAGCTTCTGAGGCTGGATCTCGCCGTGGAATCCCTGCGGCATAGGTACTCCGCGAAGCTCCCCGAGAACCTCTCGGCGCGCTAACAAAAACAAACGGGCCCGAAGGCAGGCCCGCAAGAAACACCGTGACGGCGAAATTAGAAACAAAGCCTTGTAAGAAAAGCTGTCGAAAGATGAAGCACCTGATCACGAGTAACCAACTAGCAAGAAACGGGGGGGGCGAAGGGAGGAAAGGGAGGGCAGGAGAGCACGGGTACGAACACAGGCTCTGCTGATCTTTCAATTTGCTGCGAAGTCCCAGCCTGGTTGGCAAGCAGCCGTTGCTTTACTACATGGTTGAGATGACTTCCGGCCTGAGAGTTCACGGGAATGCCATCGAGGGTCTTCCGGGCACAGCGTTTTCCTGCAGGGGTGAGGGTTGGGTGTTGTGTGCTGTGTGTCGAGTGTAGAGTGTTAAGTCTGTGTATTGAGTGTTGATGGTTGATGGTTGATGGTTGGTGGGTGATGGTTGCTTGTTGTTTGTTGAGTGTTGAGTGTTGAGTCGAGTGGTGTGTTGAATGTTGACAGGTGAGTGTTGAGTGAGGAAGGGAATGAGTGAGGAAGGGAATGAGTGAGGAAGGGAATGAGTGAGGAATGGAATGAATACCGCTGTGGTCTGCTCTGGGACGTTTTCGTCAGCGGCGATGTAGAAATGCATCTCCTGCAGCGGCACCTTCGACAGCAGATACTTCTCGTGCTCGCGGAGCAGCGGCATCTGCGGCGTGTTCGAATGGTGGTTGGACAGCTTTGTCTTTTGTTAGGGCAGACCAAAAAGAGCGCCTTCGTCTGGGGTGCATCTATCTGACCTAGACTCTAAAATCAGAACACCGACGGGGTTGTAATTGTAAAGTGCTTCAAGTTCGCTGCGTTCTTTACGGTCAGGAATAGTTGCTCCACCGGCCTTCATGCACATGCACACGGTGGGCCGGCTCTAGTCAAAAATGGGCTGGTCACAGCCACGCCCGCATCATAGTCGTTCCGTCTCTGACGGGTCAACCTGGGCAAGTGATTCTGTCTGATGCATCAATGAACAGAGGTCCATGGTGAGGACGGCTAGGCCAATGGTCGCATTCAGCGCAGGACCAGTCCAGCCGGGTGTTAGCGAGATCACGAAGAGGTGAGGTGGTGCTGGCCGTTGGTTCTTCATTGTGGCCGACGAACGAGCTGGGAAGGTCAATGGAGCAACAAAATCGTGCCTTCTTCCTCGCTCCATCGCGCAGTGTTGCGCCACGACCACGAGCACGCCGCCAAACCACGCCACCCGACGCGAACAATACAATAGTCACAACCGCGCGTATAGCAGTTTTAGATTTGGGGTTCTCACAGTCGAACCCCTGTATAACTTTTGGATGGCTTCCAAGAGTGCTTGAAAGTACCCGTGACGCATCCTGACGTTGCCCACCTACGATGCCACGTCCTTGCTGATGGCATCCGCCCTCAGGAAGGGCGGTCTTTTCAGAGTTCACCCCATACCGACCGGGCACCCTCGACTTTTTCCGGGGGTTTGGGTCTAAATCCTGGTCATGTCAGGTCGGCGCCGTGTCGACCCTCGAGGGGGGAGCGGAATTTCCGAGGTTCGAGGGCGGGAATAAAGAGATACGCCACATATCTTTTCATTCCCGCCCTTGAAAGCTGTTTTCGACACACCTATCCCAACTTTCCGGCATGTCTAAGAAATGGGCTATTTAACGACCCCTGTGAAGGTCGCTGGTCGGTAAGGGGTTATAGTTCGCTTTCTCTTTCTTCTTTTCCCTTCTTTCTTTGGGTGGCTTCTGTCGGATCATGAACACGGTAAAAGGGGTTGTCAGTTCCGCTCGGTGAGAAGTCGTCACATCGCACCCATCGGGCTGTCAGCACCCCGCAAGAGCTGTTTGGGCACTTGCTAGAGCTACTGGCATACCTCTTCATACGGCAGCTGGAGGTCGAACGCACTCGGGCCCTTAGCTTCTGCCTGCGATTTGATCATGCCGGCGAACTTCCCGACTTGGGCGCCCTTCGCGACGAGGATGTCGTCGGCGGGCAGTGACTTCTTGTCGAAGATCTTCATCACGGTGGGCGGGAACGTGTTGTCCGGCTTCATCTGCTCCTTCAGCATGCCGATCACCTTCAGCTTCCAGTCCGGGTACCTGAGAGAGGGGGAGGCAGTGGTTTTAATACGTTCTTCGCATACTTATCAGCCGGCGTGGACCACCGCCCTTCGAGGCAATCAAGGCGAGGCCATGTCTTGGCTTGGAGTACAAGGCTTTCTTCGCTTGACGAGAGTAAGATATTTTGCAACACAGCACGCGTGAACCGCTGCGGAAAAATAACACACCTCACGGCAACGTAGATGTTGACTTGCTTCGGCGCCTTCTTCTTCGCTTTCTCGTACTTCTCGATCAGGTCGGACTTGACGGTCTCCAGCAGGTACTTCCCTTGGTCAACAAGCTGCGTGTTTAGAGTGAGAAATTCGCTTTCGAGTGCAGTGGGGGAAGCTTCCAGCACAAAGGGTGTGGTCCCACCGTCAGGTGGGCGAGGCTCCGGGCAACTGGCAGTCTCCTCGAGAAATTTCCTACAAAGCAGGTGCTTATACGCAAATTAACCACTTCCGGACGAAGTACCACTGTGGTGGTAGCTAATTCAAGAAAGCTCGGGGTGTCAAGATCGCGGGTGAGAGGCCACAGGATGGTCAAAAGTCGTCGCCGTTTGCTTCGTTGGAAAGATCCGACACAAGTCTTAGAAATGCGTCCTTCATCGGGCAGAAATCCTGCTCCGAGCTCTCAACGGATGTCTGGGGTTTGCCGTGGAACCCCCCTCTTCCCAAATTAACTCTCCCCCCTTCTCCGTCCTGTGCGGTTTAGAAAATTAAACGCATACGTGGCCGTCGTGTGCCGGGGACTTCGGGAACCGGGTGTCGAGGACGGTGCCTTCCTTGCCGATGGTGGACCAGATGTGCTCGCTCGCGTGCGGGGTGATGATGGACATCATGATGGCAACCCACTCGATCCACTGCAGCAGGAGCCCGTGGTGCGGCTCCGACCCGAGGCTCGACTGCACGTCGAGGTATGTGTCACGGGCCGCGTGGAAGTCGAACCAAGAGCAGCGGACGGCCTCCTTGAACCGCATCCGCTCGAAGTGTTCGCCCGCCTCGTTGGCCAGGCGCCCCATCTCGTTCGCGAACCATCGGTCCATGAACGTCTCCGCGGCGCCGGTGCGGTGCCGCGGCGCCTCCTTCAGCGCTTTTTCGACGAAGTCGAACAGCGCGTTGATCTTCACCGACGCCTTTTTCGCGACCTGCACCTCGAAGTTGGCGTCCTCCATCGAGTCCCCGGCGTACGCGCACGCCAGCCGCAACGCGTCGGCGGAGTAGGTCTCGACGGCCTGCGACAAGGTGAAGAAGTTGCCCTTCGACTTCGACATCTTCTCCCCGTCCACGAGCACCCACCCGTTCGTGTAGAACGACTTCGGCCACATCTCCGGCCGGTCCGGCCAGATGGCAGCGTGGTTGTACAGCGACATCGTCAAGTGGTTCTGAATCAGGTCCTTCCCAGACACCCTCAGGTCTACCGGGTAGAAGTACTCGAACTCTGCCCTGATCGGCGCGAGCTTCTCTTCTGGCACCGGGCATCCCGGTTTGTACGCAGCCTTGAGCAGGATGTAGTCGAAGCATTCATCGGTCAAGTCCTCTGCTTTGATCCCGCCGGGGCCCATTTTCGCGCCCTTCAGGTTGTCGTGCCCGTGGAAGAACTTGGCGAGCATGTAGTACGCCATGTAGATCGTCGAGTCGGAGAGGGACTCGATCACGAATTGCTGGTCCCACGGAATCTTCGTTCCGAGGCCGAACGATCGGGAGCAGGCCCACTCCTGGAGCCAGGCGAGGACGTCCGTGAAGGCCTTTTTGCAGGCCGGCGTGTAGCAGTCGAGTCGCTCTTCGACGTGCTGCAGCACCTTTGCCTTCCACTCCTTCTCGCCGTACTTCAGGTACCACTGGTCGATCAGCGCGATCACGCACTCGTCCCCGCTCCGGGACATGATCAGCGATTCAGGCTCGTGGTACGTGAACGCCTCGCCCGCCGCCACCATCGCACTGCGCGCGTCGAGCTTCGCCTTCTGCACCGGAACTCCCTTGAAGTCACCCGTCGACATCACACCTGCGAGTGGGTTGTTGCTACGATACGCCGCTAGGGCTCGTTGGCTCCTGAACAATTGCCGGAAACAATGGCAAAGCGCGCTAAGAGGTCACGGGAAGTGGAGTGGAGAATATCGACCGCAGATTGTTTGTATTCGGACTCAAAAATGAGGCTCGAGCGTTCGGTCGTTCGTCGACACACACGAACAAAGAAATGTGAAAACGGGGGTTTTGCCTAGAGGCTTTTCGTGTTATTTTGCAATTGCTTTGAGCTCTCTTCGTGTCTGTGCTTTCAGTCGTCTTCTTAACCATGGTTAAGTGCGCAAATGGTGTCAGCCTGAAAGACTGCGATATATATATATATGGTACGATGCCAAACCCCCCCCCCCCCCTTTGCACTAATAAAATTTTTTTTGATGTCACCCCATACTGGCCCCGAAACCCCACTTGTGTGGCCCAAAACGGTTCCCAAACGGTTTTTGGCGGGCTGAGTCGAGGTAAAGGGGTCTCTGAAGGCCCACGAATAGGCCCAGGTGGGCCCCGGAGCGGGCACTCAGTGCGAGGGGGGGTGCCCCCAAAATGGGGTCATTTTCAAAGCCTCGCCACTTCTCAAGCTAGTCAAACACCTTCTGGCCTCCAGCGGGAAACCCAGACTACACAACGACAAGATCGGCTGTGTTCAGCCGTAGATAGCCACCAGCGGGTCCTCTTGAAGCCGAAGAATGTTCTCAGGGGTCTCAGATAGCCCTACTTGGCCACCCCGCCTGCAGCGCCTGCGGTGGGCAGGCACACCTTGTAAATAGAGTGGGTGCAGCAGGTGCACCCTGCCTAGAATCCGGCTTTACCAGCAATACGAATTAAGAATACAGGTTGACCCAGGAAAACGGAAACTAAGAGAGGGAAAATGCCAAAGATCACGGGTCTGGAGTTCGTGGAGTCATCGGTGAGAGCAATGCAGAAGTTGTCGCCGTTTCATGAGGAAACGAGACGTGGTCAGTCCATGCAGAGACGACTCGTAGCCAGCAGGACCTTTTGCGAAAAGGTCTCTGGTGAGGACCTGATCGGTTTCTTTCTCGCCCTAATGACAGAGGAGGAGAACGTTGACATCTGGAAGCGCCTTTCTGGTAGGCTTTCAGAAGCCTTCAACAGACTTGACGACGAGGCGAGCCGGCGACGCATCGTGAGCGGTTTGGACTGGGCACGTGCCCGGTACAGGGCTGTTGGAATGGTCGTGGGTGACAATCTCTGAAAGAACCGGGGAAAGGCTGCCGAGATTGGCGTTGGCGGGGGAGTCCTCATCTTGGTTCTTTTGCATTTTTCCACCTTATATTCTGCGTTTTCCTTGTAAGCACTGTGTTCTCAAAAGCGGGTGAAGCCGGATTCTAGGCAGGGTGCACTTGCATACCACACATTCTAAGCGTGTGCCTGCCCACTGCTGGCGCTGCACACATGGGGCTAACTGTGACCCCCGAGAGCACTCTTCGGCTTCAAGAGGACCCGCTGGTGGCTATCTACGGCTGAACACAGCCGATGTTGTCGTTTTGAAGTCTGGGTTTCCCGCTGGAGGCCAGAAAGTGTTTGACTAGCTTGAGTAGTGGCGAAGCCCGAAAATGACCCCATTTTGGGGGGCTCTCCCCCTCGCGCTGAGTGCCCGCTCCGGGGCCCACCTGGGCCCACCTGGGCCTATTCGTGGGCCTTCAGAGACCCCTTTACCTCGACTCAGCCCGCCAAAAACCGTTTGGGAACCGTTTTGGGCCACACAAGTGGAGTTTCGGGGCCAGTATGGGGTGACATCAAAAATTTTTTATTAGTGCAAAGGGGGGGGGGGGGGGGGTTTGGCATCGTCCCATATGTTAGGGGGGCCCACGCAAGGCAAGCTACAATGGGGCAATTTGGGACAAAAATGATGAGGGCTTTTTTACCGCGTTTCAGCTGGAAAACTCATGCAAAACCCCCCGGAAAACACTACTGTGGAGTAGTTAGGGTGGTTCAGCCCTCGGATCGAACACCTTCTCAAAGAATTTCCAGCTCGGCACAGTGTCCCCTGGGCAATTACCATGGAAAAAGGGGGATTTCACAGGAACGTAGATCTAATCGCGCATTCGAGGGAGATGCTTCATGCAAAACCCCCCAAAAAATACGACTGTGGAGTAGTTAGGGTGGTAGGAAGGTGGTGCAGCCCTCGGATCGAACATCTTCTCAAAAATCTCCTGCTCGGCACAGTGTCCCCTGGGCAATTACCATGGAAAAAGGGGAATTTCACAGGAAAGTAGATCTAATCGCGCATTCGAGGGAAATGCTTCATGCAAACCCCCCCAAAAAATACGACTGTGGAGTAGTTAGGGTGGTTCAGCCCTCGGATCGAACATCTTCTCAAAAATCTCCTGCTCGGCACAGTGTCCCCTGGGCAATTACCATGGAAAAAGGGGAATTTCACACGAGGAGATGCTTCATGCAAAAACCCCCAAAAAACACGACTGTGGAGTAGTTAGAGTGGTAGAAAGGTGGTTCAGCCCTCGGATCGAACATCTTCTCCAAAACTTCCTGCTCGGCGCAGTGTCTCCTGGGCAATTACCATGGAAAAAGGGAACTTCACAGGAAAGTAGATCTAATCGCGCATTCGAGGGAGATGCTAGGCCAAATTTTCGGAGAAACGAAACGAAGTTGGCTATTTGAGGAATATGGAACTGGAATTCTGGAGAAAATGGCTTTTTTGCCGCAGTTTCTTTTTGCCGGCTTGCTAAATAATGGTTTCCATGCCGTACAAGGAAGACCAAGCCAGCCGTTTCCTGTGTCACATCGTTTTCCGGATGCTCGATAAGTAGCATGCCATGCAAGACGGAGCCGGCTCTTTCGCAAACCACCAAAAGCCAAGGGACAGAACAGGGCACGTTTTCATAGGGGCTTCCCCGGCGTAGTTCGCTTCCTCCTCGGTAAGGTGGAGGACGGGCCCTGCGAGGCACGGGCACGCTTCTTCTTTTCTTTTGCTTCGCCCCGAGACTGCTCGTTCTTTGCTATCATGGTTCGAACTTCTTCTTCGAGCTCTCCAAAGTGAGGACTCAGCAACTCGACCAGGACATCCTTCTTCGAACGTTGAGTTGGCTGAGCTGCTTCACACACTTTGGCTAACTCCAAGAGCTGGCTCAGATACAAGGACTCGAGGGCACTAATTTGAGACTCTTCTTTTGTCACTGTATCATGCTCTTCGGCAAAGTCGTGTTTGCGATCTTCCGAGCTATCCCACCCCTCTCTAGATGGTGCCTTTTGCAATTTCCTGAGCTACCGAGCTACCACCCTCTAGGACGCGCTTTTTGAAATTTTCCGAGCTATCCCACCCTCTAATTCTTGCGATTTCCTGAGCTATCCCGCCCTCTAGGACACGCTTTTTGCAACTTTCCGAGCTATCCCACCCTCTACAACGCGCTTTTTGCAGTTTCCCGAGCTATCCCACCCCCTAGATGGCGCATTTGTGCGATTTCCTGAACTATCCCACCCTCCAGGTGACGATTCTTGCGATTTCCTAAGCTATCCCACCCTCTAGATGGTGCCTTTTGCAACTTCCTGAGCTATCCCACCCTCTAGGACACGCTTTTTGCAATTTCCCGAGCTATCCCACCCTCCAGATGACGATTTTTGCGATTTCCTGAGCTATCCCACCCTCTACAACGCGTTTTTTGCGATTTCCCGAGCTATCCCACCCTCTAGATGGTGCCTTTTGCAACTTCCTGAGCTATCCCACCCTCTACAACGCGCTTTTTGCAACTTCCTGAGCTATCCCACCCTCAACAATGCGTTTTTTGCAATTTCCCGAGCTATCCCACCCTCAGATGGTGCCATTTGCAACTTCCTGAGCTATCCCACCCTCTAGGACACGCTTTTTGCAATTTCCCGAGCTATCCCACCCTCTGGAACGCGTTTTTTGCAATTTCCCGAGCTATCCCACCCTCCAGGTGACGATTCTTGCGATTTCCTGAGCTATCCCACCCTCTACAACGCGCTTTTTGCGATTTCCCGAGCTATCCCACCCTCCAGATGACGATTTTTGCGATTCCTGAGCTATCCCACCCTCTACACCGCGCTAATCACAATTTCCCGAGCTAACCCACCCTCTAGGTGGCGCGTTTTGCAGTTTCCTGAGCTATCCCACCTTCCACACCGCATTATTTGCAAACTCTTGAGATAGACTGGCACCACCATAAGTGGATTTTTGGATGGTGAAAGAGGTCGCCAAAATGCACGAGCTGTCCAAAATATGGCATTACACCTAGCAAATATGATGTTTTCGGGAGGAAGGTGTGGGTTTTTAGCTCAAAACCCATGATTGCGAAAATCTCAAAAAAATGGTATCTGCGCAAAAAAACGCCAAGTGCATTTCCCCAGTAAACCGTCCATGAAAAGTACGATGTTCATCTGGAGGCTCGAAAATCAGCCAATCTGGGGAGGGAAAATGTGGGGCAACATCCGGGGAACATGTATAAAGGCAACAAAGTTTTCCACGGCACAAAAAGCTTGAGCAACCACCTCTTATATTTTTTGTCCCAAAAAAAGGGGGTACGTGGGCCCCCCTAATATATGTCAGTCATTCTCCTGGCGACCGTTCAAATATGGAAGAACCCCGGGTCATTTCTTTGGTCCGAGGCCGTTTTTGAACTGGTTCGAATCCGATCTTTTCATTCCGACCCTCGGCGGAGTTTTGCGAAAAACGCATTTTCATGTATTGCTATCGAGGGGGTCACCAGTTTTGTTGTAGCACCCCGGGAACAGAGTTCTCAGACATGCTCGGGATTAGAATCATCTTTGATTGACCAAATTAGAGGCGGGGATGGTGGGTGTATGGGCTGCAACAGCTTTCCCCTATGTCACCGTAGGGGCACCACGAGGGCTAGACCCTGTGGGCTCAGGCTCTTTATCCAGGGCACCTATTGCTCAGGAAGATGAGATTCTGCGTGTCGTAATAAGCCTGGAGGGCCCAGAGAAGCAAGAAGAAGAGGAACGGGGGTTTCTGTTAACAGTTTCCGTCTCCGATCGCACTGCACCGCCTCTTTTTGATGCTGCCCTTGGACGAAGAGGGGTCGGAAGCAGACGGGGGTTTCTTCTTTTTTCTGGTGGCGGTGTTGGAAGGATCACAAGTTGTCGGGTTGTGTCCTGGCTGCCACAAGCCGTGCACTTGCGCTGGGTGGGGATGGCTTCCTCAGAACTGGCTTCGGAAGAATTTGTGCTGCACGTGCTGGTGCATTCGTGAAACCGACCACACGTTCTAGAGTTGTGACCATGGTTGCCGCAGCTCGGGCACTTGTGTTGACATGTGGTTGGTTCGAACTTTCGCACAGTCAGAGGCAGAGCAAGAACCAGTGCCAGAACTTGAATCTTCACTCTTCTGGTCTGCTCCTCTGAAAGGCACGCTTTGTAGCATCCGAAGCAGTGACTTCTGGGGTATCCTTTTCGGGCAGCTTGAATGCGCCTGTCTGGGTAGTCTTTGCCTCGCTGTTGGAACCTTGCACCTTGCAGTTAGTTGTTGCCGCTGCAGTCGTAGTCATATGCACTTCATCCGAAGGTGTTCGTGGTGTCAAACTTCCTTGAATCCTCTTGTGTCAGTCCCTTCTTCACTTCGAGTACACGCGACACGGGCTGAGGAACGAAGCAACCTTTCTCCAGGTTTTCGCACCGCGGATTTTGCGGTATCCCTGTTCTTCAGTCATCCCAGTTCTGAAGTGCGTTCATGGGGTGATGGTAATCTGTCTGGTGAAGAGTGCAAAGAAGGGGCCATGGGGGGGTCAACCTTTTTTGGGATCCGAGGTGGTATTCTGACGATTTCGTGACCGATCTTTCCATTCCGTGTGTTCTCGGGAGCAACTGGCACGTATCACACGCGCCCCCGGTATAATCTAAGTATCATTATATCGGGCTGAACTTGTCCAAGGGGGGTCGTCATTTTTATTCTAAAACCCCGGGAACAGAAAGACCGGGGACACCTGAGCTCATAGCATCAAAGATTGGTCGATTGAGTTGCACCTTTGGTGACTGTATGCGCTGCAACAGGGTGGTCATTTTTGAACGGTCGCCAGGAGAATGACTGATATATATATATATATATATATATTGCGGGCGCATGTCCTGTCACGGCATGGGGCCCACGCACGCGCGCGTAGTTGGTACTACACATCCGCAGCACGAGGAGGACATCAGACCACACCACCACGAGGATGGTGGGGTAGCTGTGTAGCGGGTGAGCTGATAGGCTTTGTGATCTTGATTTTTGAGGGAGTGCCACTCCCTCATTGAGGGAGTGAGGCCGGCCGCACAAACGACCGCAAAACCACTCCCGCTATCCGGAGTGGGAGTCCGGGCTGTACTACTCACTTTTCTCTTTGTGTGTCGAGCGACCTGCGAGAATGATGTTCGACAAAGCACACATTTTGCAGGAGACGAAAATCGGCCTACCAGGGGCTTGAGAAAAGGATAAGCGGGCTCAAAGCGGGGGGGTCAGCGGGGGAGATTGAAGGAAGCTGGTATAAAGCAGGCTTCGTGCATGTGTGAGTACCCGGCCTTTACCTCCTTCAACCTCAGCGTAAAAAAGAATGGGTGTGTGTTTGTTTGTACGTGCCGGGGGAGGATTAGCCTGTTCGTGATTGATAGTGAGTGAATATGATCGTTAGGCTAATTTTCACCCAAACACGCTGCCAGCGTTCTCTTTCTTGTATACAAAGCATTGTCACTACGAAAAAGTGCCATCTTAAGTGTGCCGGGGGGAGGTCAAGAGGTAGTTGGTGAACACAACCGTTCCCCTCCCAAACTTGCTCTTCGGCGTTCTCTTTCGAGCGTACAACTATTTTGATTGTGCGATTTGGCCCTGTACGCGTTCAGGTTAAACTGCCTGTGCTCCTTTTTAGCTGCAACAAAAATGTCTCTCCACAGAGGCAGTTCCTGGACAAATGCGGGCGTACCTTCGTAGAAGCCGAGGGTGTAGCAAACGTCGTGGGCCTGGCGCAGCTTTTCGGCGTCCTTCTGCGACTGCACGCCGAGCTTCTCGCACATGTACTCCGCGCTGCAGCTCCGGTTCTCTCCGTCGATCTTGACGTCGATGATGGGGACGACGTTGAACGGCTCGACCCACTCCGCCTTGACGCCGTAAAACTCGCGTTTCTTCTCGTTCTTCAGCTCCTTGAACGCGGCGTAGTCGTCGGGCGAGTCGGCGGGCACCGACGTCACGATGCCAGTACCCTTGTTCATCTTGATCGTCAGCAGGGGCAGCAGGTGGATGATTTTGTAAGGTGCCCTGGGGGCCGCGAGCGACGCACCCATGAGCTCCGCGCCGGTCACGTCTTGGACCTTGACAGGCTTTCCCCACGCCGGGAACAGGTCCTGGAACGACATGTTCCGCGCGGAGCGTTCGGAGCAGACGACGAGCTCGTTGTTCCGCTCGAACACGCCGTACTTCCCTTCCGGAAGGATCCAGCAGTTGGTCTGGCCGATCATGGTCTCCGGCCGGAGGGTCGCGCACAGGAGGTACACAGGCTTCCCGGTGGCCTTGAGGTTCTCGACGGCCTTGGGGTAAGGCTCGACGAGCTTGACCTTGATGGCGGTGTATTCTGTGTGCCCGACGCCTTCTCCCTCGGCCCTGTCGTGGTCCATGCAGGCTTGCTGGTCGATTTCGGAGTAAACCGTCGGCCGTTTACCGAACGCGAGGTAATTGCCGGCGCGGAGCTTGTTGAACTGCCACCGGACGAAGGCGTCGTAGTACGGGTTGGCCGGGGTGGTGATGAACGTTCTCCGGAAGTCCGCGTGCACGCCGAGCATCTTCAGGTCGTCTCTGCCGAGGGGTGGGAAGTAGTCGAGCCACTTCGACGGGTCGACGAAGGCCGGGATTTCCTCCTCGGAGAGGCCCATGCCGATCATGATGTCCCACTGGCGCAGGGCGCTGCCCGTCTTCGCGACGATCTTCGCCGCCGGCTTTTTCTTCCCCGCGTCCTTCGCCTTCCCCTCGACTTCCGGCTTCTTCGCCTTCAGCGCAACCGGGTCCGACGACGCGCCGGTGGGCGTCGTCTTGCGGTCGCCTTCCAGGTTCGCGGTGACTCTGAACGAGACCTCAGACCCTGTCGGCAAGCCTTCGACGGAGAAGTTGAGCGCCTTCGAAGGTCCCGCCTGCATCGGCAGGGTGACGTCCGACTCCGTTTTTTCGGACTTGTTCTTCAAGTGCACGGAGATCGGCGTCCACTCACCCTGGTCGATTTTCTGCTCGATTTTGAAGCCGGTGATCATATCGTGCGCCGTCGACGTGGGCGGCATGAACGCGACGTCAACTTCGCTTTCCGAGACCATCGCCACTTGCGGCTTCCCGCAGGGAAAAACGGGGTACGGGGACCCGAACGCCTCGTAGTCGGACCGGAGCTTGTACGCCGCCGCCTGGATGGGCATCCCCGTGCAGTGCAGACCGAAGGGGAACAGCGCGCGTTTCCCCTGCAGCCGCTGGTACGCCACCGCGAACTCGGCCTTGAGCACCGAGAAGCAGTGGCCGAGGTGGAGCTTGCCGTTCATGTACGGGTACGGGAACGTCGCGAGGAACTTGCCGTTGTCCTCCTCGCCGGGGCCGGGCGGGTCTACTTCGAAGACCTTCTCCGCCTCCCAGCGGGCCTGCACGCGGGTTTCGAGGTCCCTCAAAAAGTCACGTTTTTCGGTCCTTTCCGGCTCGATTGCCGGTTTCTCCGCCTTCGCGGCCGGAGCGGCCGCCGGTTTGCCTGCGGGCTTCTCGGCGGCGGCTTCGCTGGAAAACGAGCTTCGCACCTGCGTCTGCGGCGCGGTGGCCTTCCACGAGGCGCGCTCCAGCGCGGTGAAGGAGGCCATGTGCTTGGCCCAGCGGGCCACGTGCATGTTGCTCCCGAAGAGTTCTTGGAACGCCTGCGCGTCCTGGGGACCCGGCTCGTCGCCGGCCAAAAACGGCTTCCCCGCCTTCAGCTTCTGCTCGACGTCGCCAGCCTTCTTGCTCGCTTGCTCGATTGTCGCGGACATGCGATTCAATGAACGACCCCCGCTTCCCCTCCCTGAATATTCTTCTTTGATGTCCTGCTCGATGGGAAAGGAGTGTTTGTGCCCTCCCAGCGTGATACTTCATGGCAAACAACACGCAAGAGTGTCTCTTTCTACACGCATCTAGACCGAAATCAGGTTCTATACTTTTTGGGTCCAGAAGGCCAGTTTGCTTTGGAAGGGCTTCGGTTGAAGCCGCTTGGACTCTTTCCCAGTGATCTGTTTCTGGATACGGTGTCCTGAACTGCGTGGTGCAGTGCGCACTTGGTCAAGGAAGCCATGTGCCTGGCCCAGTGGGCCACGTGCTGCATCTCAATGGAAAAGGATTGGTGGAAGCGCGTTTGCCCATCCACCTGGCGACGTACTTCATCGCAAGCTTCAGTCGAAGCAACACGCAACAACGTCACGTGCTACACTTTCTACACGCATCTCGACCGAATTCGTTTCTATTCTTTGTGGCTTCACGGCCTCTCTCTAGCTCGCTTGCTAGTCCTTGATATCTACGGTTGTCGATCGTGCCGTGATGCTACCACTGGATGGATTATAGCTGAACACCTCTAAGCCAGAACCCAGTCTAGAGGAATGCGTGAGCTACTCAGGGCACATCGGATTTATCGGACCACGACTAGCTTCGGCGAACGGCATCTTCCAAATTCACATCCAGATCCCGTGCCTCCAACCGGGTCTATACGAGTCCGAATGGACCGCGCACTGAGGAGCCTTGTTGTTCCGAGGGTTTGAGCCTTCTTGCCGGTTCCTGCGGCTATCTGCTATTCGCGGGGCATGCCTAGTCACAGGAACGGTTGTCCGGCCAATTCTGAAAGAAAACCTGTAGGGGACAGCTTGTTCACTTAGAAAAGAAAGAAACAAAAGGAAAATGGGGGGGGAAACTCAAGAAAAGGGAAAGAAACTCGGATAAAAAGAAAGGAAAATTGTGAGGGGGGAGAGAGAAAGGATGGGAGAGGGGCGAGGGGGAGCGGATGGTGAGGTTTTGTTGTTGCCTTGAAGAAGTAGGGGTCAAACTGTGCGGTGTTCTTCAAGAAGGGCAGAGAACTGGGGGTGCTCGACAGCGTGTCCTATTTGCACTGTGTGTCGGTCTTTCAAGTCAAGGTGGACCATATTGCCGGCAGCACAAGACAGCGATGTGGGTCTGGTTAGCCCACATAAAACCCGTCGCCACCGTCGATTAACGGATCCTCACTTTTCTTTCTTTTTTGTCAAGCTACGGTTCGTAGCTTGCCACACAATACCACCCCCTGAGCTCTGGCAAACTGGGAGTGGATCCGGCTGCTTTTAGAGTGAAAGTTCCCTTGAAACTCCGAGGTTTTGAAGTATCCGGGTGACCTTCGTCAATATGGGTATGGAGTTTGCCGGTGCCTATTCACCACCCTGAAATCATGACTGGTTTGCCCGTCGCCACCGTCGATTAACGGACCCTCACTTTTCTTGCAGCCCAAACCGGATGGGGGAAAAGCCCGCACGCAGGAAAGGGAACTGCTGCGCTGTTCTGCCGAAGAGATTACGGATGGAACGCAACAAGATTAGTATAACTGGTTAAAAAAAAGGGGGGGGAAGAAACTAACGGGAGAGAGGGGGGAAAATGAGGACGGCAGTGGGGGGGGGGGGCAAACAGGGAGGGGGGAGGAGATGAGGCGGACAGCAAAGAGCAAGAGAACCGGATTTAGAAAAATCCGGGTGCCTCTGTCTCCTCTTCTCGCCGCTTCGGGCCCTAAGAGTATGTTTCCCTCTTTTTTTCTTTATTTTTTGTTGTCTCTCCTTCTACGCAGGCTTTTTGTGTCTGGGTTAAGCAAAAAATGTCTTTTGTTCGTGCGTATATCGGAACCACATAGTTTCTCAAACGCTTCCAACGACGCATGCCTTCCCAGGACACTTTAAGACAGTCTGCATATCAACCGGCTGGGCCCAAGTACCAGCAAGCGGAAGCCCCTGGAATGTAGCTCCTCCATACAATGAGCAGGATACAAGGATACAAGCCAGGGTTGCTTGCCGCTCAGCCA